>BMAW01002856.1:238457-267525 GCA_019974015.1 Nephila pilipes | reverse complement strand
AAGACAACAAAAAGAAGAATGTAAGAAAATTTATTATTTTGGAATAAAGACACTAAAAATATGTTACTTGTGGGTAATAACATAATTCAGAAACCAAAATTAACTCTATGGGCAATGAAAAGTTTCTTAATTAAATTAAATAGAAGATTATATAATAATAAAATAATAAAGTTAAATTAATCTAAATTATTATAAAACCAGAATTATATAAGGAACTTGTACTGATAAATTTTGTAATTCTGAACTATTTTCTAGTGACTGACATTGCAGATGACATTTTAATCTCTATGAATTTCCAAAGCATTCAAAGTGTAATGTCATCTCAGTTTCTATAAGAAAAAGTCATTTGCCACCAAGAGTATGTGCAATCAAAAATGAGATTGTTTTTAGTAGTTGTGAGAACTATTTTCTTATTGGGAAGTTGCACTTTTGAGATAGCAAGGATATTTAAAATTACATAAATATAAACTTAAAGTTACACAACTTTTCTCTCAATGCATTGTTATAAGATTTCTAGAATTGAATAAAATTAACAATGAAGAACCTACATCTTAATTATGCCTATTATGTGCAGACATAAAACCATATGAGAAATCTCACATTCCATTAAATTTAGCACACACCAGCCGCTATTATCTCAGACAATATTTTTTGATTAAATCAAGCCTCAAAATAACCAAATAGCCACTGGGCAGTAATTCCTCCATTAAGTTGTTTTTATTTCTATGTATAGTCCAAAGAAAAAAACTTATGAATTATTTAATAAAATGCCATTATTTAGGATTTATTTCACTATCATTATCTCTAATTTCAACATCTTGTACTTTTGGCATAGTTCAAGAGTATGAGCAAAAATTGAACTGATTCATACATATATTCTTCAGAAGACAAGGAATTATACACTTTATATCTAACTATTATTTCACTAATCTCTCTGCACTCCATCTCAACCCACTGTGATATTTTGTTGTCATGATTAATCCAAATGGAGTTTACTATCTCAATAATAAAATATAAGCATTAGATTTCTTCTAAAATATGGTGTAACAACAAAACAGAAATACCAAAAATTGTCATTTTATGAATTTACACTATTTAAAAGCTGCAACAAAATTTTTTGTTAGAACACAGATTGGAAATCGATTTTAAGACAAAATTATGTCCTTTACAACCAAATCAAAGTTCAAAGAAATTTTGATGATCACAGCATAATGGTATACATTGGAATTTTCTCATAAAAATTCATGCTTCTACCAATAGTAGAAGTAATCTTATTATGTACAAATAGTACAGTACTTATAAGCCCATTTTGAAGTCCTAAATCATTGAGAGAGTCAGAAATTTGGATAAAACACATCAGAGTATAAGTGTTGTCATGTATTTAGTACTGTATATTTCATTTATTCATAAAAAAGGAAACAGAAACTATAATAATTATTATATAAAGACAGACTATTATACTGGAAAAACTCTTTGCGAAATTTTGGTCTTTAATGCATAATGTAATGCAAATGTGAGTAAAATTTTAAACAGATAAAAAGTAGAGAAATTCTTACCAAATGGTTGTCTAGGTGAAAACATTCCAGGAATTGGAGGTCTCATTCCATGCATTGGTGGAGGTGGAGGAGGTACACCTTGACTGTGGAAATGAGGCATTCCTGGAGGCATACCTTAAGAAAAGAGAAGTTGGTTATTTTAATTGCTGGCATTAAATCCTCATGGGATATAATGTATCAAACAGAAGGGATTATAAAATGTTTTCAAAGTTAAAAAAATTTAAAATTGAAGTTGAAGATAAAGAACATAGTAAAGTTTAATAAAATTATATGCATACAGTAAAACCAATGTCATTTAAAAATTTTAATAAATTTGGTTGGGGATTTTCCCTAATCGATTCAATTGAAGAAAGTGTATGAGAATTAAAATGTTTCATATGAAAAGAGTTAAAAACACAGCCTTCAATTAAAATGTTATACAGTCAGAGGACAAACACATTATACATTGGAGGAGCCTTCCCCAGAAAAGATGCTTGTGTATCAATCTAGTATGGCCAATACATAGAAGTGTTAAAATTACATAAGAGATAGAATTAACACCTTAATCAGAATAAAGATTACTTAAATATTTTTATATAGCATAAAAATTTATTTATTCTTGGGATAACCTTACACAAGCATTTTCATATTTTGCCATACTTTGGAAAGGTGAGTACAGTGAATTGTTTGGAAGTTTTCAAGTCCCTAAAAAATATTTCTGCAATTTTTAAATAAATGTTTGATCAGAGCGAACTGTGTAATGTCACAATCATATTAAATAAAGGTTAAAACAAATATACAAAAAACTTTACAATTACTTATAGTGATTATGAAAGGCAAAAATACAAACTTACTACAATCTTTTATACAACAATATGCATATGTCTATATATATATATTTAGATTTAAAGAGAGCAGCTAAATTTGCCATGTTTCAGATAACAATGTATAATAAAAGAATAAGATATTTAAAGTAAAATACAGAACTCCATTCAACCAAGTCACTGGTTATTTAACAGCAAGCAATGGTATTCTCATTACACTAGTAATAAATATTGAAATGAGAATGAGACAACTACAAAAGAAATATAACTTCTTCCATTAACCAAAATTGTACACTCTTATACAACAAAATGCTACTACAACATTTGCATTCATCTATTTTTAACACTAGATAAAATTCTGCTAAACTGAAATGTGAGGTGTCTTACATTACAATTGAAAATACGAATAATAATCAGTGATGATACAGATATGACATGCAGCTACACAATGCAATACATAACTTCAGAATACTCAAATCATTCCTTGAATTTATTTGTCAACAGTTAAAATATTAACCTTTACCCCTGTTCAGAAATGTGAGGATCTTGAGCAGCAATAATAAATTCAATATGTCATGTAATTAGACCATGAAAAGCTCTAAATTAAATTTAGCCGGAATAATAAATGATTTCCTGAATCATCAATATAGGTAGGATTCCATTTGTAAGCATAAACACTTAACTCCATTTTTACATGAGTAACTAACCATGTTACGATTTGTTCCTGATATCACAAAATTTTAGTTCATAAATAATAAGTTGCAATAAAATCCTTTTGATTACAATCGAAAAGTACACATTATTACTAAATGCAAATATAAGTCACTAAATGGAAAGATTCACAGCAATTTTTCTTCCTTTTTAAGGGCTCTTTGTAACATACATACCTAAAATAAATTATGTGTTATGAAAATAATTTTAAAAAATTAAATAATTAAAATGTTAAAAATATATATATTATGAAAAATTCAACCTTTGTTCTGGAAAAAGGACATACCCATTGGTGGTGGAGGAGGAGGCAAAGGTGGTTGATCACTGGTCTTGGGTGGAGGAGGTGGAGCATCTGAACTTGGAGGAGGCACAGGTATCTGTGAAGTAGCAGTTGATGATGGTGGCAAAGGAGGAGGAGGAGGCATTCCTCCAAATGAAGAAGCAGGTGGAGGTGGAGGAGGCATGTGAGCTGAAAATAAAATGAAAAAAATTACACATTCACTAAAAATTTTGGAATACATCCTCAAGTACTATTCTTAGCAAAATTCACACACATGTATACACACAATGCTGTTCAATTAAAATGCAACATCATACATTATATTCTTTTTCCCAACTTAATTATCATGAATTTAACAGGCTTGTTTATAACAATAAAAAAAAAGTCAAATTGAGATTGGGACTTAAAATATATATTTTTTAATGCACAAGACTGAAATAAAGAGTTATGCCATCAGTAAGCAATTTAGAAAACAGCTAAAAATATTCAATAACATTAAAAATCATAATTTTTAAATTTCACTCTGATCAGATTATTTATAGAGAAATTTCTTCATTTACATAGATTCACTTTAAAGAGGATGAACTCAGATAGTCACTACAAAAGCCTTTTTATGGAAACAAATTTGTGAATATCGCCAGCATAATTTATTTTGTAATTGTACACACTTATCTACAACTGCGCAATAAAAATTTGTAATGTGGTAAAAAAAATTGAAATCAATCAGCAATAGCATCAACAAGAGGTATTGTTAATTAAATAAGAAAAGGGCAAGAACGCAAATAAAAAATATTCTATACAAATTCAAAATTATTCAGACAGCGGAGAAAGGTGAGTAATAGAAAGGTTGTTCATGAAAGAAAAAATTCAGTCTGTAATTCATCAAGCAAAAATTATTTAAGTCCTGTTATGCCAGGAAAATAATTGCATCAAAAATTATGTTTTTGGTTGCTACTAAGTTTTAATAAGCTTCCAATTATCACCTTTCTAACCTAAAATTTGCAAATTTGAAAATGTGGAATGGATCCTTATTTTAAAAAGCTTTTCATGGTATCACTCATGTGCTCTTTTCATGGAATCATTGATCCATATAAATGAAGGAATAACTGAGTTTCCATACTATTGAAAATGCAAGGAGATAAAAAGCAAGGTATAGAAAGGGGGAAGCAGGATACAGCTACTATCAAAATAATTTTCAATAAAATTTTTTTTTTCTTTCCTTATATTTTAATTCTGTCACTTTCTGTCGATTTCAAAATCAAATTAATATGATTTGATAACCATTTCTACAGCAAGTGCTTACCAAGAATTTTTTTTTTTTCTTTCCTTATATTTTAATTCTGTCACTTTCTGTCAATTTCAAAATCAAATTAATATGATTTGATAACCATTCCTACAGCAAGTGCTTACCAAGAATTTTTTTAAAATAAAATGTACAAAAAATAAGCTCCTTTTTAATGTTTAACAGTTAAAAACAGTTCTAATATTATTTATATTTTCCAAAAAGATTTATGGATTTGTTTACATCTAAGTATAACATGTATTCAAAGAAATACTTACCAGCTGGAGGCGGAGGTGGAGCAGATGGAGGTGGTGGTGGCATTGGAGGTCTGATCATAGGAGGTGGAGGAGGAAGCGAGCTTGGAGGCAAAGGAGGTGGAGGAGGTAATGATGCTCCTGATGTTGTAACTACTTGATTTGAAATGGATACCATAGGAGGTGGCATTGGTGGAGGAGGTACAATGTGAGATGGAACAGGCATGGGTCCTCCTGCTGTTGGAGGTGCATCAGCAAACAGTTGATGGGGACGATCAGCATGTGACAGTGGATTCTGTGCAGCCAACAAACGTTCTATAATGAAACCAAATAGTTAGTAATACTCAAAATTTCAGATTTTATAATCAGAGAAAGTTTTACAATAGTGAATTACTATTCCAAACTATATATATATATATATATTGTTATGAACATGAGTTGATGCTTCCCTGGAGGACTTCTCTTTTACGGAAAAAATATATTTACAGAGATATCACGAGTCAGCAAAAGAGTTTTAGCAATTAACCCCTTCACTTGGGTAACAGATTTGGCAAAAAATTTGGAGACAACTGGAAAGATCTCAAAGGTGCAAGTATCTAGATGAAAAATTGTTTAGGAAGAAAGTTACTGACTTTTCGTAAATTTTCCAATGTGACTTACCAATACAAATACCAATCTACACTTTGTGTTATTTTTTGAAGAAAAACAAATGCTCTTAAAATTTTCAGAATTAATCCAAAAATTTCAATTCCAAAAATAATCGTAGTTCTGAAATTATTGAAAACTGCATTCGTATTCGTGTAATTAAATTTAAATAAACAATGAAAAAATAATTCAGTAAACTTGCATTAACTGATATCTTTCATCTCTGAAAGTTTCGCAGTGCGTAAATTAGAAGAGTGATATATCAGCCCAAATATATAAGTCCTTCTCGTTTAAGTCAAATGCCATTGATAGAAATACTGTTAACTCGAAACCAGTTTTAAAAAAATATAAAAATAAAATAAAATGTAATAAATTTATACAAGGAAATAGTAAATTACATTATTAAAATATCAAATTAACACATGGATCAATAAGTCCCAAGACTAACATTGAAAACAACATTTTTTTTTGCAAAATTTTTTTTTTATTCATCAACATAATTATCTTTTAGGGTGATACAATTGTTCCAACGCTTTTCCAATTTTTCAATACCATGTTTATAAAAAAAATTATCTTTCGCTTCAAAATAAGCTTCAGTTTCAGCGATGACATCCTCATTTGAGCCAAATCTTTTTCCTTGGAGCATTTTTTTAAGATCAGCAAAGAGCCAGTAGTCACTGGGGGCTAAATCTGGCGAGTATGGGGGGTGGGGAAGTAGATCAAAGCCCAATTCGTTCAATTTTGCCATTGTTTTCATCGACTTGTGGCAGGGTGCATTGTCTTGGTGAAAAAGGATTTTTTTCTCTGCATGTGCGGTCGTTTTTTTGCGATTTCCTCCTTCAAATGCACCAGCAAGTCAATATAATAATCACTGTTGATCGATTTACCTTTTTTGAGGTAGTCAATGAAAATCACGCCATGCGTATCCCAAAAAACTGACGCCATGACTTTGCCAGCTGACTGCTGCGTTTTCGGACGCTTCGGACGGCTTTCGCCAGCTGTGCGCCACTCAGATGACTGCCGCTTCGACTCTGGAGTGTAGTGATGTATCCATGTTTCGTCCATGGTCACGTAACGACGCAAGAAATCTTTTTTGTTGCGAGTAAATAGCGATAAACAGCTTTCTGAATCTTCGACTTGTTGCTGTTTTTGTTCCATCGAAAGCAATCGCGGCACCCACTTGGAAAAAACCTTTTTCATGCTCAATTTTTCATGAAGGATAGTAAATACACTTCCATATGATATCTGTGTCATCTCAGCAATCTCACGGAGCTTCACTTTACGATCTTTCATTATAATTTTTGTCACTTCACTCACATTTTCCGGTGTAACGGCTTCCACAGGTCTACCCGAGCGTTCCGCGTCATTTGTGTCGGTACGACCACGTTTAAACTCGGCAAACCACCGACAAATCGTTGCTTTTGATGGACAAAAGTCCGGGTAACATTTTTCAATCCATTGTTTCGCTTGCACGGTGTTTTTACCCATTAAAAAACAATGCTTTATCAGAACATGAAACTCGGTTTTTTCCATTTTTTAAACAAACTACAAAACGACTTTACTCCAACCTCGATAACTCAGCTGTTTCTGGTCCGATCGACTTAAAATTTTGACACGTTTCAAGCAAAGGTTAGTACTCTAGAAAGACCTGGTTACTGGTTTACTACGAGCGCCATCTCTGGGTTAGTCTCGGGAGTTATTGATTGATGTGTTATATACAAAACAATAAAAATAATAAACAATTGCTTGTGACATCATAATTCTTATTGTATGAAATTCAGATTAATCTTCTGTTCAGATGACATTGCAACTTCTTGTTAAAGAAAACACTAATACTTTTTTTCTTGTACTTTATATATTTAAATCAGTTTTTAGAAAGTGAAATGTTTCAATTTGGATTAATTCTTTGTAGAAGTTTATTTTCAAGATCTCATTATCAATTAGATTAACTGTATGTTAAACCATTATTAAGTGTCCAATTTTAAAGAGTTATGAAAAATTTTCTACATATCATTGATTTTCATAACAATTAAAAACTGTTAAAAGAATGTAAATATTAACAAAAGGCTAATACAATCAAAGAAAACTAAATGTTATCAAAGGAATTCAAATGATAATGACACAATATTAGGAAAAGAATAAGAGAATATATTGTTAAAAATGTTCTAGATGAAGATGTGTTCGATAATGAGAAAGAGGCACCAAAATAGACTCCAATCATACATTCTAAGACCATTCAAATTAACAGAGCTATTACTTAGTTTGAGCAACAAGGATCTTGGATTAGGACACAAAAAATAAGATCTGCAATAAAAGAAATTAAGAAGAAACAAAAGGCTATTAATAAAAATTATCCATTAGCCCAATCAGGATGAACAGCACATGTGCATTTGCACTAGATTCCCCTCAAGGCAGAATGCCACACTCCTGCATTATGGTAAATAATTCGTCTATGGAATGAGCTATGCAAGGATGTGTTAAGCATTTGAAAAGAAATGTTCAACATCAGATGAGGTTACTAACCCATGTTTCTTTCAAAAGATTGTTCCCATACATTAATATTTCTCCCTCTGAAATTCGATTGTTGTTGGTCACATTGTGACGGGTCTGTCTGCGACCTTGTCACTAGCAGTCCTCTTGGAGAGTTTTTACTCCTCAACTATTATTTGTATTAGAGAGCTTCCTCCGAAGAAGAGAACAGAAACATGCAAATTAAGACTGATATATGTATATATAGTGTAAGCTTTCAAAAGAAAGAGGGGAGAAAGGATAGGATAGACTTCTAGCTGAATTGTTCTGTAGATTGATTGATAAATAAACTAATTGATTTAGAGATGTCAACCTTTCCTTCCATACCTTCTGACTCAACACTATTACAACATGTCTATGAATCATTAGATTTTTGCAAGTGTGTTATTAACTCGCATTAAAGGGTTATTTATAATTTCTCTTCTTACTTAAATGGGATTTTATGGGATATATTGTACTCAAAGAAATTAAAACAAATACATGTAGAACCATAAAAAAAATTTGTAGGAGAAAGTCAAAAAATGTACCCCAGACACTGGAAATAGTACAAAAAAAATAGGATGAATGTCATTGATTTCAATGATAAAAAGGGTGCGTGAGTGAATGTAAAGTTTATTGGTGCAAGAGCCAGATATGGCTATGCTGCGCCAAACAAGATTAAACTGTGGTCTAGACGTGAAGTTGAAAAAAAGGTAAAAATGGTTGACAAGAAAGAGGGTCGAAAATAGAGAAGGATCGCTAGGGTATACCGGGAGTGCGTCACCCGTGTTTACCAAAGACAGTAAACCCCATGGGAAAGAAAAAGATCACTAGGGTGCCTCGGGGTCATGATGCCCGTACTTACCTGAAGAAGGCAAGTCCCTGAGGTCCCCTGATATAATCCCCAGGGGCAGGATGCCCGGCTATACCCCCAGACGCTGGGTACCCATTTTAGTCGCCTTTTACGACATGCATGAGCTACAGTGAGACTATTCTGTCATCCCCGGTCACCACACGGGTCAATGATAAAAAGAAGAATGTTTTAATATTAACTACTTTCATGGGAAAAATAACGTATCGACAGGGAAAGAAGATTGAAAATTTTGTAATGAAATTTTAGAACCAGAGTGTGTATTGGATTACAATCAAAAGAGGGGAGGTGTCAATCTTTGTGATTCAATAATGCATCACTAGCCAGCTCTTCAAAAGATCTTTCAATGGAAACTATTATTTGCTTTTTTAACATGGCTATTTAAAATAGCTGAAATCTTTTCCAAAAGAACCATTGCTAGAGGCCTTTTCACTTTTACAATTTAAATTGCTTTTAATCCATGAAATTATGGATAAGAATCTAAAAGTAAAAAGTATAATAATAATAAAATCTAAAAATACGAATCCATTGAGATTTAGCGATCATCATTTTTCAAAACTGTGTGCTAAAAAAGATGGTAAAAAAATTAGAGGTGAGTAGTTTGCTTGAAGCAAGATAAAAGATGAAACATTGTCTTTGAATGTATCTTGCGTAATGTCAATACCTGCATTGATCCATGCTTTGAGATTCTTCATATGGCTTGGAAATATTAATTACAATATTATTGAAGTATTTATAATGATAAATGTGAAAAGTTATTTTTTTTATATGTCTTTATATTTTGCATCAAAAATTGAGCTTTAATTTAGGTATTTTCAGCTATAGTAAAATACACTATATTTTTATTCCTTATTATTAAATATCAAGTATTATAATTTTTAAAAAATGTTATGATTAAAAATATATATTTTCTCACATATTTAAAAATGGTTTTATTTCTATGTGAAGGCTACTTTTTATGCATTATATATGTGTGTTTTTTACAAAAGTTAATATGTGTTAGATTTAAAGCGAGAAAATATTTCCATCTGTAGAGACAGTTGGTGCTTGATAGGTCCAGACCTGTGGAAACTCTTCTTTCTGTGGACATACCTCCCAAAGGGGTTTTGATTTTTGATAAAATAATAAAAAACCCTTTTTCTTCAAATATTGTAGTGTACTTTAAATTAAATATTTTTAACAGACAAATGACTTGCATATTATAAAAATAACATACATGACAATTAAATTGTTTTCTCCAATTAACTAGTTAGTGACATGTATGTTCATTGTACAGAAAATTTATAATTTATATTACAGTTCAGTTTATATTAATGCTTAACTTACAGTTTAGTAACCATGGACCCTGACTAACATTTATTAATGAGGGTCAAGCAGTAGTAAAAACATGTATTGAATAAAAAGAATTATGCACATTACTATTTCTCTTCATTCTAAATGAGTCATGCTCTGAATAAGAATATAAAAAAAGTGGTTTCTTTTATTATGAATCAATTTATTTTGATATTTGACTATACAAATGAGAATAATTGATGTAATCAACAGAGTAAATAATCTCAACTGTTACTTATGTAGATTTAATTTAAATTTCGATTAACCACTTTAATGCAGAATTTTTTTTTTTTTTTTAAATCATAGAAAACTTCTCTTGGTAAATGCCAAATGTATTGCTCTTAAATTAAGGGGGGATTGTTTTTATACAGGTTAACATCAAAAAATGAGAATCATTAAATATATGGTATCTATAGCTAACTCAATACTTATATATATTAATGAAAATTTTTGGAAAAAATATATGTAATGATTTAAGATTTAGAAAATTCCTTAACATGTGCAAAATGATTATGTTTCAAAAATTATTAGGCAGTAAGAAATGTTAATTTATTATTATTATTATTTTGTTTACAATTGAATACATGGTAAATTTAAATCCACTCACAATTTAAACTTCATATTAAAAAATTCAACATTTATGTTAATAAATGCAGTAGGAGAAAATTATTCTTTATTTAAAAAAAGAGAGAGAAAAATAAATAGTACTCCATTTTAATGAAATAATTCATTTAAATGATTAGAATAAGTTGAACATGAAAACTAAAAAAAATCTTTAAAAAAAAAAAAAAATCATTTAATTGGAATAATACACATTAAAAAAGCTTCAATTATTATAGAATTAACATGCACATATACAGAAAAAATATTTTTAATAATTAAAAAATAGACTATTATATTGAAATGACCATCAAATTTAATATTAATTAATAAAATATTCCTGTGTGATAAAATATAAAAGCAGAAAATCAAGCTGAATATATAAGATTAGCTACAAATAATATATTCTATGCCAAAAATTCTTACCGGCAGCTGAACCATGTCGTTCTCCTTTCGATTCCTTCTTAAATGCATATGAAATAGTAATAGGCCTATTACATAGATATTGTCCATTCATAGCCTCAATAGCAGCATCAGAAGCTTCAAAACTTGCAAAATTAATAAAAGCATAACCTTTGGAATTACCAGTTTCAGGATCTCTCATAATCTGTAATAATAGTATAATATGCATTTAACAAAAATGTAAAACCTTTTGAAAAATTTCTAAATTTATGAGAATACCTATAATTACTTTATTCAAGTTTTTTTTTTAACTAAAAAAATTTACAGCATCTGAACTGTATAATTTACATTTACTGAAGAAACATAAAGAATTTTTTTTATGATAACAGATTTTTAATTTTAAAAAAATATGTACAGCAAAGTAAAGCTTTATGGAATTTGAGCAACAAAATTAGTTTTAGAACATACTTTGTAAACAGACAAATTTTCCAAAATATTTAAAACAATAATATCATGCACAATATTATATATTTCTAAGTAAGAATATATAAGACTTACACTTATGAAAGCATGACTCAATTTTTACTTAATTTGAAAAGATAGGAATGAATCATAATGATTAAAAAGAAGAAACCATTTAAAAATAAGAATGAGTAATAAGTCATAAGAATAATTTATCGACATAATATTTAAACAAAATACACCAGACTTTAAGTACATTAATTGATTAAAATATCACTTTTCTAAAATATATCTTAAGCTGTAATTAAAATGGTCAGTCGGTCTGTATTTCAACAGGATAACATCTTAGCAGATATTCACACAAAACTTGGCACACAACAGTTTCCAACACAAGACACACAATTAAGGAGTTTAATTTAGTTTAATTGAGTATTAAATTGTCTTTTATACAAAAAAAAATCCAAAAAGAGAGAGGATAAGCAAGCAACATTTTCACTCTGGACCAACCAGATTCTTTTTTTTTTCAAGATAGCAGTCAAAATATGAGAAACAGTCACTATTAATAATAAATTAACATTTACATTTAATGTAGAATATTATTCCACAACTACATATACAAATATATGTGTAATAAAATATATTTATTTTACAGAGAAAAATTTTAATAACTGTTGAAAAAAGTGAATCAAATGTTGCTGAAAGAAAAACTTGTGAAGTTTATCAGACAGATTAAGAAATATTTTATTAACAAACATTTTAAAAGGAAATAATAATTACCAATGCAGGTTATCCATATGGATAGTGAAAGAATGAGAATTTTTTTTTTATTACTTTACTAAAATCAAAAATCTAAAATTAGAAGTTTTAAGTTATTTTTTTTAAACGAACATTCATAAAGCATACCTTAAAAACAATAGGATAATACTAATGTTGTTACAAACTGAATAAACAACCGGATCACATTGATATAATTTGTACAACAAAAAAGCTATGTTATTTCAAAAAGATAAAAATACAAAAAGTTTGATATTACCTTGGGTGTTTGTAAGATTACACCAAAAGCACTGAAAGTATCATATAACAGTTTCTCATCTACTTCAGGGTCTAAATTACCAATAAATATATTAGCACCAACATCTAGGTTCTTTTGATGAGCAGATGCCTATCGAATAAAACATACATATAATGTTATTTTAAATGCCAAATCAAATTTTTAAAAATACAATTTCAAAAGTTATTCGTATATAAAATTATAATAGTGAAACAAAAAAAAAATCAATTTGAGAAAATATTTTAACATATGATCACCAAGAGATACTTCAGAAATAAATAGAAGAAATGAAATAATTCATAATTATATGCCTATCAAACAATTTCAGATGGAATTATCAATGTACACTAACAATAGTTAAGGAAATTGAGGGGTGAGAAATGTATGCGTGCAGCATTAAACCAAATTTTTAATTTCAATTTTACTAGAGTATACTTTTTACATATAACATGAAGTACATTATTTAAAGCAACAATAATTACACATATATATGCTTTCATATAAAAAACAAGAAAAGCCACAATTTTTTATTATAAAAGATCAGTTTTAAAAATCAAATTAAGTAAGCATAAATGGAGATATTTAAAATAATAGGGGGAAATAACATTTAATTTTAATGCAGTACAAGGAAATTAAGAAATAACTTGTTTCCCAGACCTATATGAATTCAAATTATTTCATTTTTTCTAAAAATAAATGTTAATTTTCAAAAAGAAGTAGTCAAGTTATTGGAAGTCTATACATTTACCTTATTTACTCGAATCGGTTTTCCATATAATTTTATCATATTCATTATCTTGATAGCATAATCAGCATCATCCTCTCCCAAGAATTCAACAAAACCATAACCTTGATGTTGTCCAGTCACACGATCTTTCGGCATGTGAACATTGACTAAAAAGAAATGCAAGTTAGTTTCTTATAGTGAAATACAATAAATTGTAGTTTAACTCATTATTTTGTGTGTATATATATTATATATACATTTATAAATTTCCACTTTTTAGTTGCTTTTTAAAAAATTAATGTGTAGAAAATTGAATTATAAGAAAAAAATATTTTAAGATTTTTTTTAAGATAAAAGAGTACATAAATATAACATTTTTTTTGTGAGAAAACAACAAACAGCTCTGTTATTTAATAATATATTAGAACATTAATGCAGTATTAAACTTTGAAATTAACACATTTAAGCATTTGGTGTTTCAACAAGACTTTTTATAGATTTACCGACCGGTGTGAAAAATTTAATTCCTATGAAGCAATAGATAAATATGGTTCAATTTCAACAACACTGTTTACAACACGACAAAAATAATACAACTATTTCCAAATTAACGGAAAAATAAACACAAAATTTTCAAATACACATAAATGACTCAATATCAAAGTTGCGTCATTACCAAAAATTACCTTTTTCAAAAATGAAAGAAACATGGGTAGCAATTACATTTCAAATGCAAAGAAAATAGAATATTAACCCAATAACCAGAGCTTGACTTTTTGAACTTAAAATAAAATTACTACTTATCAACTATTGATTCAAACTACTGAAACTTATAATTTACTTTGAAAATGAATTTTTTTGAATGCAGCTGTAGTAACCCATACTTTACTTACTGCCAGTTATATACCATGATATTGTTCATCAAAATTATATAAACACCTTATGCCAGATTCTGAAATTGCATTATAAATTTCTTCTGGTTGTACCAAAATGAAGGCTATTGTCAACCATGTTTTTGCATCTAATTATTTTCTTCTGACTTTGAAAGTGTTAAAAAGTGTTCTGTTTATTGGAGTGTGTACAGATGGATTGAATTTTGGCACCATGAAACTTTTTTCTATTTTAATTCTCTACTTTGATAAAAAAAAAAAAAAAAAAAATCTAAGTATGTTATGTAAACTAATAGAAATTATACCATTTGTGAAGAAAAAGCTGAAAATATATCTTGAGTACTAAAAACAGCCTTAGGAAGTAAAAAACTGAAAGAAAAATGTATAGTATTTTGGGAGAGACAATTGCAACACAAACTTTGGCAGCATAAATTATGAAAGAAAAAATAATGCATTTCAGCATTTAAAAAACACTGGGAAAAAGCATCAATGGTATTAGTTGCTTGCACATATATTGAATTGAATAACTGCATGTGCAATATACCTTAAATGGACTTACCAAAGACATTGAGTCTTTATTATTTTTCGATTTAAAGTGTAAGAATCAAAGCACTGAAAGAATTCAATACTTTTTGTGGAAATAGAATTCAAAAAGCTGTTATTTCCCTCAAAACAAAATGATTATCTACATTTCCCATCATTGATGTAACCTGTGTTATGTCTTATAGTGATGTGTAACTGTTATAATTTGTAATTAATGTCAGTACACATTTTTATTTATAAGGAAGTGCAGAGTTTTCATTTTGTGTGGTGGATTTATTTATCATTATTGCAACTAAAGCTTAAAGCACCAACTCCCCAGAACGACAGAAAAGGTATGTCAAATTTTGATGTTCTTAAGCAATAATTACATACCTAATCAGAAAAAATGAGATACTTAATTTTAATTTTTTATTTCTTGACATGGCATCCCTGCCAGGATTAGAGCTTGTGTTTTAAAATTTAAATATACAAATATAAGAGATTGAAGTGATATATTTGAATATATTTTGATTATCATATTTGATAAATTTGATAGTTGCAATAAAATGGCCACCGAAAACTCTGAACTCATTCAGTTATACAAAAAGAAACACTAAGAACGTAAGTTACTAAACTTATTTCTAAAATTGAATTATAAATTCAAAAAACCAAAGTAACTGCTGAAGAGAGTGAAATTGAACTTTATATAGAACAATTAAATGATGAAATCGATTCTCTCAAATTAGTTGATTCTGATATAGAAAAGTTATTGAAACCTGAGGATCAGGATAAAGAATTAGAATCAAGTGAAGAATACAATGAAAAAATTGTTACATGGAGATTCAAAGCAAATAAATATTTGCGAAGTTTGAATCAAATTAAAGGCATTCACGACCCTCCCAATCATTCAGCACATGAAACAGATGATAAACATCAAATAATCGATGTCAAACATCTGAAGATAATGATCCCAAAATTTTCTGGAAATGTAGGTGAATGGCTTACATTTTGGAACTCTTACGAAACGTCAATACATAATAATACATCTTTAGATGACGTCAGTAAATTTAATTATTTAAAAGCCAGCTTTTGGAATTATCGGCGGTTTCTTTATTTCTCTTTCTCACAAAAATTATGTTAAAGTTATTAAATTGTTAAAACAGAGATACGGCAGAAAAGAAACTTTAATAAACACTCACATGAGTCAGTTATTAGAAATTTTCTCACTTAAGAGTTCAAATGACATAAAAAGTTTGCAGCAACTATTTGATAAAATTCAGTTTCAGCTTAAAATCATTAGGCATTGCATCAGATACTTCTAGCTCTTTATTATCCTCTGTAATTCTAAAAACACTGCCAAATGATTTAGTATTTGAATTTCATAAGGAATTCGAAGAATATTCAGTGAATGATTTAATTGAATTTTTAAACCAGCAGGTAATCGCGAAAGAAACAGTTATATTTAAAAAAAGAAATTCAAAATACGCACTCTCATATCTCACTAAGTGTTAATCTGTGAGTTGGCAAAAAGCCAAAAGCAGTGATACGAGGGAAAAGGGGCCAGATGCTGTCAGTCAGTTATTTGTATATAATTCCGCAGCGAAATCTAAGTGTCTTTTCTGTGGAAACTCATCTCATGCTAGTATAAGTTGTGAATTAAGAAAGAGTTTACCACTTGAACAGCGCAAATCAATATTAATTAAAAAGGGATTTTGTTTTCGCTGAATCAAACCGGGACACATAAGTTCTTTTTGTAAAAGAAAAGTAAAATGTACAATTTGTGGGAAAAGACATGCTGATATTATGTGTTATGAAGAAAATAAACATTTTAAAAATTAGAAACCAGAATTAAAGGTAGTTATTGAAAAGACTATGCTTTCGAACAATAGTAGTTACAGGGAAGTTTATCTTCAGACTTTAATAGTTTATATTAAAGAGCATAATTTGAAGCATTTGATTAGGGTTAAAATAGATATGGGTAGACAGTGATCTTATATAATAAAATATATTGCAGGAAAGATGAATTTAAAGGGGTTGGGAGAGGAAACTGTAAATCATGGTTTATTCGGAGAAATTGAAAGCACTGAAAAGCATCAAAAATACCATATTAATCTTTCTAATGTTGATGGAAGCTATAACTTTGAGTTAGAAGTTTTAGATGAAAAGAAAATTTGTGCTTCCTTACCTAGAATGAATGATGATAATTGTTTAAACAATTAAAAGATCTAGGTATTTTAATTAGTGATGAAATGATAAATGAGAAATCCTGTCTATATGAGAAAAATTCTGGTGGGATTAATTTGCTGATTGGAGCTGATTACATTTGTAATGTGCGTGCATCAAATGCTTCAGAATGTATGATGTGAAATGGACTACCCCCTAGATGTTGTCCATATGACCAAGGGAAATCACATAGAACATCTATGACATATGTATACCAAATTTTGAAGTTCCATCTACATTCTGTGTCAATCTTATCAATAACTTCTTTTCCAATAAATAGTTATAGCTCTTTGTAATTGCTCTATTCCTTTTGAATTACCCTGTATTGTAAAATGGTGAATGCACAAATGCATGCTTTTTTTTTCTTCTTAAAAACAGAATAACTTTTATCACAAGATAATAACTTATGAAACTTATCACTAACGATGCATGTAAGATTATCAACAGCATTAAAACTAGCAGTTCTGAGAACACTTCTTGAAACAATTTAGCTACCAAATTTTACATGCTCAAGATAAGGAGGGAAAGGTATTTTTTTTTCTCTTATGTCAGCAAATTTGATACTTCACAACATTCCATTTCATTTTTGATAAAATCTAATAAACCAATAACACTGTATTTTTTAATTTTTATTTCAATTCAATTCTAAAGCAAACTCTTCTGGATTAATTTTAACACATACAATACATGCATTAATAACTGACCAAACCAATCTTGAACTTCCAAATTTCAAACTGCAATTTTAATTTCACCATATAACCTTCCTACAGCTTTAACATTTTAACTCTTTACCAGTTCTAAATTCAACAACTTATTCATGAACTGACAATTTATAATTTCTTTTAAAACTTATATGCTCATAATAGTTATTAGCATCAAATTCTTATGAAGCTATTGCATTGCTTACAAAGCCTAAACCTAATTTAAAATTATTTCAAGTTTCTTCCTACAAACTCATGTAAAATTTCTTTCAGGTCAAAATCATTGTCAAATCATGGTCATCTAACATGGTGCTTTGAAAAAGGGCATGAAACAGCATAGCCAACAAGGGAACATTTGAGTATGAACAATATACATTACTTTATCGAAAATTCCTTACATGTTGAAATTGACAGAATTTCTTTTTTAAATAATTATCACTTTAAAAATATTACTTGCATGTGTCTAGACCCAGTAGTTGAGAACCAATGATCAAGAATTTATATCAGACAATTATCATTTACATTATAAATTTTAATACATACTTTCATTTAAATAAAAAAGCTTCCTCAATTTATTTTTAAAAAAATTCTTGTTAAATTTTCTTTAGTATACAAACAATTCACATAAATAAAATAAAAACAAGACATACCCACTGGACCAGCTTGCACAAACAATTCCCAAAGAATAGTTTCACTGACTTTTTCATCAAGACCTCCAACATATATTGTTGCATCTAAAATATACAATTTACATAATTTATTGAATAAAGTAAAGTCACATATAAAAAAGTGTACTTTTTCATTTTGCCGGTGCAGGCAATAAAGTTGCCAAAAATGATACAACTGATGCCAAATGGAAAATGTGTAAACTGCATGTTGTCTCCAATAAAGTCTGCTTGGTGAGATTTGTGCCAGGGAAATGGAAAAATACCAAAACAAGTTACACTTCTCATTTGAAGCATGTTTTACAAGATAAATTTCATCATCCTTTTATATATAAAATTGGAACAGCATGTGTTATTTAATTAAACTATACATCTATGATTTATATTATAAAATGAATGATTTTTTTCATACTTAGCATGTATAAAAAAATATTTTTATTAATTATCTTATCTCATACATCTTTGAGTTATTTGAAAATTTTCATTCTCTTTGTCATAATTCTTAATTATGAATTTCTTTCCTCTCTTCTTCCCTTTTTACAAGATTCATATTCTGTAAAAGCTTTGGTAATGTTTCAAAGAGTATTCAATACTAAAAATTATTTCATTTTGTTCATTTCAATATGTATAGGTGATGCATGATGTCAGTTACATAAATTTCATTATATTATTTTAAAACTGTTTTATTTTCACATATCAATATTTAGAATTGTATGCTTTTATTTTTAATTGATAATCTCAAAAGTAATTAAAACAATGTTATTAACAGCCAGGAAATTCTACCTTAGAAGGTTGTTTTTTATTTATTTATTTTTATTTTATTATTTAAAAAAAAAAAAAAAAAACACTTTTCTAAAATAAGTTATCCATTAAATTCTGTTCTTGAAAATCTTTACTGAAGTGAAAAAGCAAATTTAGGATACTTTTCTGTATTGAAAAGTTAGTAGTTTCTATTTTGATCAAATAACTTTCAAGATAAGTTGACCAATGTCTTCACATTTGCCTATGTCTAACAGACTACAAAAATTATAAATTCTGCCATTCTAACTTGAATTTTACAGGACTATAAATGAATTGAAAATATGCTTTTAAATATGTATTGTAATCAAAAGAATTCTTAAAAACTTACAGATTATGAACCACTAGCTCTTCAAGTGGTAAAGGTTTGACAGAATAATCTGCACTACTAATATCACAAAATAATTTGTAGAGAAATTAACCAAGAAAATTCATTTTAACTTTTTCAACGTGGAAAATGAAAGAACAATTAAACTTACAAAAATTTCTCAGCTTAGTTTCTATTTATTATTATTCATGATAACCACAATAGTTAAAAATTCAGTTATAATGCACAGCCCTAATGGAGTGAAATATTAGATACACATCAAATTTGGTGATTTTTGGATTTGATCTGGTAAACTTATTTTTTGGTAACCTAAATAATTTTTTTTTTTTTTTTTTTTTTTTTGCAGACTACAATTTTACATTATTATCGTTTACAGATTAAAGTGCATGTTTTTTGTTCTTGCTCTAAAGTCACATGTTTCCTGCTTTTGATTGCAGATTGTTACCTTAAAATGGCAAGTATTGTTTTAAAATTGGTGAAAAATAGTCTTAAAAATAAATAACATTTTTAGAGCTTTATAATTTAAAAAAAAAAAAAAACACTTTGTATGGTTCTCTGTTATAGTTTATCAACTTGGCATGTTTATTTCTTTTAATCAATCCGTAAATTCTGTCAGAAGAAAATTGTGATTTACATTTCTTATTACTATAATTTGGAGAAAATGAAGATTACAGGATAAAATTTAAATTTTGAAAAAGTTCGAATATTCAGTTTGAAAGAAGATGCATTTGCCTTCGGTTGAGAAGAAAGAATCACTAAATGGTTTTACTTTAAAATGCCACAAGAGCTAAATCTAGCTAAGTTGTACCAGTGAAATGAATGAGCCATGTATTAGAATATATGTATATAAGAATACCTAGTAAAATCTGCTACTGTATTAGATAAGAATATTTGCATATATGAAACACCATTAGAGATCCATTTTCAAAATCAATGTCTCACTGAGAAATGTCAGGGATTGCATGAGTTTCTAAAGAGAGGTGATTGTATGGTTTGCGTGTGTTTATGTTTGGCATTAAAAGTATTTATTAAAAGCATTTTAACAAAATTTAAAAGCATTATGTTTGGGTTCCTGGTGTGATTGAGGAATTATGAAAGACTTTTGTTCATAAAATTTCATAGAGGATTTGCAAAGCTACATAAAAAAATTGCTGTATGGAGCACATTTGAGGAAGAACCCATATTTCAATCTGACCAACTGGAGTTCATATGGCAAAAGATTAATAAATTTGGTAATTTTAGCATCTTTATTGTTGCTTTAAAAATTTGTAACCTCATTCAAAAAATTGGAATTATTATAAAACCTTTTTTTCCCATTGAACAGATTTTATTAAATGCTCTAATTTATTCTATAAATTACTAAAATTGGAAAATTCTTATTTAATAACATTAATTTAGGAAATTATCAATGTTGGCATTTGTTTGTAGGTATTTTGCAGATTTTTGTCATCATGAAAATCATATTCATATTCTGAGTACCTATTTTAATAGTCACCAAACTAACTGCCTTCATTGCCAACTCACACTCGATATGATATTTTTTAGCCATTACACCATTATTTTAACCAAAAAACTAATGATCAAAAACTTTTCAAATCATGCAATTTTACAATTAAAAATAATTTCATGAAAGGTTAAATGTTTATGGTAGGAATGGAATTTAGCCCACCACGATTGGCCACTGAATTTTCTTGGGTGATAATTTGCTAAATATGTCTACCCTGTTTTCTCTGTTCATTGATGGCTAAAGACGTGGCACCCTTTGTGATTTTTCAATTTCAATTTCAAGTGTTTAGGTTCTTTATTTTACATCATTTTTTTCCAGTATGTTGTTTATGTAATGGATGTTTTTAGCTAATTAGAATGAATGATTTTTTGCGCCTTCATTTCAAAGATGAAACTTCAGCTTTTTGAGAGAATTTTCTTAATTTTTTGTGGGTTTGTTGATTACGTTTTGGTTTGTTTTAGCTAATTAAAGAACAGGGTATTTTGCACTTTTGTTCAAAAATATAAAAGTTTACTACAGAGAATACGAACATTTCTTGGTACCTAAACTCTTTGAACTGAAGTGTATTTCTCTCTCGAATATTTCTGCATATTTTTTCGCAAATCCAAGTGCCAACGATGGTTGCTAGTATGAATATGAAAGGGGTGAGTGAATGTTCAACAGATTTTAACAAATTTAAAAGTGAAAAGAATTCTTCCTGTTGAATTTTTGGAATATGAGAGTGTCTTTCCACAGATGGGTATGAACATTATTACATGACAAAAGGATAAAATTATCTGATTTTTTACAAGAGCGTTGGGGGAAGGTTTGTTGTTTTCCCTTAATTATTAGATGTTTTATTTTGTTCGAGTAATGAGATTATGTTTTGAATTGTTTGTTGGGTGTGAAATGAAAAAATTGGTTGTGGATCGTTATGTTTTGGTGAAATATAGAGATGTTTGCTTTTATTTAATTAATAACTATTTAAAGTTCTTTTAGTAATTAGATTTTGTTTGGTCGGTATAAGAATGAGTTGGTCAACAGGGGAATGTTTTGGCAAAAGAGAGTGAGAACTGTTTAAATATGTATGATTATGCGAGACTATGCGATTATTTTTAAAGAAAAGGAACAATTGTGATGAATATTAATGTTGCTATGGAACAAAAGGAAGATCATTTGATTTGTAGACAGAAATCGACATTTGTTTTTATGTGTTTATATTCACTGAGCAACGAGATTTTGGTTTGGAAGGTGCTTATGAATGAGTTTCAGTGAAATGAAAATCCGGTTGTCGTTGAACAGTGCCCGAAAGAGGAATAATTGTATGCTGTCAAACACTTCATCCAAGATTTCATTAGATATTACAGCATTATACTAAGATTCCACCGGGAAAATAGGTAAATAAAAAATTTCTTATTTTTCCTATTCCACTTCTCGGACTTCACGTTCCGCCGAAAAATCCCCAATTAAAGGCAATTCTTGAAATCGCGCCAAGTGTGGTTGGTGAAAATTGCAATTTCACCCGAAGGAATTACGATATTTAGTGTTTTGAAAAATATATTAAGACAAACTGGTTAAATCGAAGTTTGAGAGGGCCTGGCGCGCTTTAACTTTTTTTTGGCGATAAAAAAGTTAAATTAATTAAAAGTTAATTAAGTTGAATTTTTTTGAAATCGCGCCAAAGCGTGTTAAAAAAAAGTTAAAGCGCGCCAGGCCCTCTCAAACTTCGATTTAACCGACAAACTAAGAAACACCGGTTACTCAATAATCAAAATAGCAGTCACGAATATTTGAATAACTATATAAACATCTGCACAAAGTAGACCGAATTAAACTATTTTGCTAATGATATAAACATATATTAAATTAGTCGGAAGGAAATTCATTAATATGTTACCTTGATTACGTTCGGCAATCGGACCGGCTGCCATTTTTGTCAACAATAACAAACTTATACTTGAAGATTACAGTTAATTAAACTACGGACAGCAAAGGAAAAAACAGTTTCAGTTGATTGATTGTTTATCAAAACAGCACATGCTACTAAAATTAGATATGAAGCAAGCGGTAGCGAGTTTTAACGCATCTGCTCAAATGATTTGTTGAAAGTCTTAAATGAAATATCAGAAATTTTTCCCATACAGTCATGTTCGAAAAAGGAACATGGCACTTAAAAAAAAACAAAACAATAAACTTCGGTCAAATGACGAGTAAGTGATGATGGAGTTTAATAACAAAGAAAAAATTACTAGGGTACTTCGGCACCATAATACCCATACTTTTCTAAAGAAGGTAAGATTCTGAGGGGTCAGTCAAGTGAAGAGGATAAACTTGAGCTAGCTCTACACTTTCCTAACTTCCACACCACACCAACTTTAAGCCCTGGAGTATTTAGAATTAATCAGTCTCACTACATTTGAAGAGGTCTTTGGTTCTCTGAGATTAGTTTCGACGTTCCTACGATAATTAGGTCGTCATTTACCCTTACATAGTAGTTTATATTGGGGATTTTTTAGTTTACGGGGTTGAAGATTTTTCCCCGCCAAATCCTAATTTCTAGTTAAAGGCTGATTGCCAAGACGTTGTCCTTGGGAGAAATCAATTTGTAGCAACCGTACACAAGAAGATCCGTGGGGAAAACTCTCTGCGTAGTAATACACTGTTTTTTCTGGACGTTTACCATTTTTCAAACGGTCTTGTTTTCTGAAAAGCGTTGTCGTCTAAACTGTTCTCCAGCCATCTTCTTGCTATTAAAATGAACCATTGAAAAATATTTTTAAGAAAATGCTTACCTATTTGAAGAAGTAAATTAATTATGTAATTAAATTAATTATGTAATCAACCCCTCTAAGTAAAGATTCCCCTTAAAGAGAATTAAGAAATTTAGTTTGGCCCGTCTAATTGATAATCTAGTTCATTTCGTCAGAGACAAAATCAGCCAACCAGACTTGGAGATTGATATGTGCACGCACTGACTAGAGAGCGGGAGTGTACGAGGGAGAAGTGTGTGATCGGAACGAGACCGTTTAATGCATCATTGCGTATTTTGAGTTATATTATAAAATTAAATACATTCATCTCTGGACTGATTGTTTTCGTTTTAAATACGTTATATCCGATTGACTAAGTTAGCTAACACTTCTGAGGAGTGGTGCTACAATATCTACGAAACTACAAAGCTAGAGATCAGTCATTTCGACTTTTTCTCCTACGCAAAGATACAAATAGGGAATATCTGCCGAAAATATGTGATTGTATGGTAGGAAAAGAGAGAGAACAAAAAGAGATTAATATCACTATATCCATACGGAACTCTTCCTCTCTAAATAGAGTTTGAAGCGTTTAAAAGTCCCCAGTTTACCTCACAGTTTTGAGCTTTGGAAAGGTGACGAGGTCGACATCTGATATCTCCATATATACGCCACGCAATGCGAGGATTGAGAATTTCAACACATTTAACATGCGTCATCCCTTCTACACAATAGGTTAAGACACGAATCAACAGCTATTGGAAATGGAGTTAGCTTCGTTCTCACGCACCTAATTATCGTGCATATTTCTTCCAATTTTTTTCAAATTCCCAAATGTGCTGTTACTCCTGTCGCTCAATTTCTCAAATAAACGCCTTTTATAGTTTTTATGTTTTCAGAAACGAACCTTAAAAAAAAAAAAAGTAAATATACTTGTTTTTTTTCTAACAAGAAATTTGTTATTGGATAATTGAACCCTCAGACCAGTTATAAGATTGATTTAAAAAATATTTCGAACTATGAAGAAAAGAAAACATCCGATTTTGTATGAAGGATTGTTGCTATAAATTTAAATTATTCTTTTATTGGGAGACTTGCTAGATAGCTTCAAGCTCTTGCTTAGTGAACTCTGTCTCCTATTGGCGAGTAAAAATCCTTCTTAACAACAATTTCAAATACAGAATAAAGTCAGTTTACTCTAATCAAATCTTGAAAGAAATTTTAAAAAAATTCATTTTTAATTAACGAATGTGCAGTGTTTTCAATATTGCAACAATATTTTCATTATGAGCAATGGTTAAGGATCTGTCCAGAAGGAAAAATCTAAAATGTCTTCCCGAGCCAGTATAAAGAATAAAATACCATAATTTATATAAGAAGCACAACTTTTAAGAAGCATGCATATACTCTAGAGCAAAACTTCATGCACGTGCCAGTTATAGCAGAACATGGCACGTGCGGGGTCGTAAATGTGTATAAAAGCAGAATGCGCTTGAATCGGTCTTTATAGAATAAAAACCCTTTTGCTGTAAGGCGAAATTTTTGTGAACTCCTCCAAACCTTTATGATTACTGTACGATCTTAATTTGTACGATAATTTATTGTCATAATTATTTTATTCTTGTTGTGTTAAAGTAATTACAAGCTTGGTGAGTGAACGTTACAATTTTCAATAAGTGATTTATTGCAAAATAAGAGTTACAATTTTTTGGGTTTTATCGAGAGGAATAATTTCTCTTTTTCATTATTATGGGAATAATTTGATAATTATCTTCAAATTTTCACATTGAAAATTACTTCCTTTTTATTTAAAGTTGCTTTAACTTAATGTTTGAGAATTGGACATGGAATTCATTTTCTCATAGAAAGATATGAAAATTGTATTCTTACTTCATTAATGTACATACTTCGAACCGCTAACCCACCACTCCGTACATGGTGTTTTACGGGTTTCCTTAGTGAACAGGTGTATTTTAATATATTTCAATTTTTATTCCCTGTACACATCTGCTTTGTATAGCTTTGCTTAACTCTAATATCAATGTATTTAACTTCTGATATATTTAAAAGAAATTGTGTATAGATTCAATGTTTCTAAATATTAAAATAATGGAATATTATTTTTGGAAAATTTCTATTTTCTCAATCTTCAGATTTTGAATCGTGTTCTTTATTGCTAAGCTAAGGAAACTTTATTAAGAACTTAAATCATTTTCACTTTTAAAATTCATTGAAAAATGCTTATCGAATGAATTAAGCAATTGAATGGTCAATAGTAACTTGTAGAGGTCTGATCTTTCATTTAACTCATGAAAGAATATAACTTTATTGCCATGCTATTCTATGTCGTTTGAACTGTTTCAGTTCTTTGCCGTGTGCAAAAGGAGTCTTAGAGGAGATGGTCGTTTATTCAACCCCTGTCTTCACTCCGGTTGGACCGACATTATTACCATCCAATAATAGATGCCTGCCTCTGTGTTCCATTGCAACGACGCCGGCGTTTTTGGCTGTGCCGATCATTAAGCGGACTTGGTAAGCTTAGCAATTCTATTCATATGTGGCGCAGCATAGCCTACCTTGGCTCTTGCGCCATAAAACCTCACTCGCTCACTACTCATAATATTTAGACGAGGGAAATTCAGTAGTATTTCCACAGACCATTTTATCATTAAAGTGGTATGTGTGACTACGGATTTTTCCTCGAGTAATGTAATCCATCGCATAGCCGCTAGTCTGTAGTCAACGATATTCAAATAGTCCTTTGTTTAAGACTTGGCTCCATTAAATGCCGTCATACGAAATTATGGAGACTGCAGCGCGTTAATGAAACTTAGTCTCAATGACTTTTCATAATAGTGAGGAAGTTAAGAGAGGGAGGTATCAACTCTGGTGTCACCATCGTGGCTCAAAATTGAGGTTCGTAGCTGTAGTGTGATGCTTTAAACTTAAAGATTTATTTAAGAATATACAATACATACCAAACTGCAAAAGTTTGACGTTGCTATTTAAATTGTTACTTCTCAAGATATACTCGATAGTTCTCCGATTACGTTACACGATAGTATATAGCATTTGCACCCATAACTACGATCACAAAAGACCAATAACTCTTGCAGACTAGAAGGAAAACTGTAATTTAGGAGATATCTTATGGTATTTATAGAGTTAAAGTCATCCATTTATAGTGAGTACACATACAATTACAGCTAGTTTTGTCGCAACTTAATGCAAACATTTATGAAAGAGAATTATAGGTTAAATTTGAAAAGATGCTTTTGATATTTCATAAGCCCCTGATATCAGCATTTGATAGCAACAGCCTATTTTCGAGTAGAATGAGATGCCATCTGTTGTCCTCTTCATTTGTCCATCAACATTACTAGGTCTGTCTGAAACAGCCCTCGTGTTGCTTTTAAACGTGACATTGATAAACAAATTTAAGCAAACAAAGGCCCTCAAATTCACTAAGTAATTAATAAATTTAGCTCGGAGTTAAATATTTGTAAGATTGCTGATGACCAAAAGATACCAATGAAATTAGTTTTATTTCATCCATGTTCATGAGCAACATGATATATTTTTAGACTATTGTTTAGAGACTAAATTATCAACTCTAGCACACTGGGGAAGTAATTGATTCAGGAACAGAGGGAAATTTATCAAATGCTTTTTATCACTAAGAAACTATCTACTCATTTTCGTGCAGCCAACATTTGGTAAATCTAAATATAAATTTATTTTATTCGCCTTAGTTGGTGCTACACACTAAAAGAGGCTTCTAAAACTTAAATCATTAAGAAAGCATTAAGACTAAGCCCCCTTGAATGTATACATGTTGAATAATTCGTATAATTTACATATGCTGGATGTACGTTTGCTTGGATGTGCGTCTAAGATTTAAAATTTCTTATCAAGTAGCCTCTAAGTAACACTAAGCTATTAAAAAGCTACTAAATGTAATGTTTGTGATGTGTAATCTCTTATTGTGAAAGAAATTCATCGAAGAAAGTAATATCTGTAAAATTTATTTGGTTGAAGTCTAGAAGACACTTCTAGTTACATTTTAAAATTGTCTTACAATTATGTCAATTATCTCAAGCCCTACGTTACATTTTATATTTCAAAACCAAAGATCACTCGGATAGTAATATGGTCCTTATTCACGTTTACAAAAGCCAACTTCTATTAATCTTTCTAAATTACATTTAGTGCTCATTCTTTGTAGAACTTCCCAGGCTCTGATTTCAATTTCGAAACCGACTCTGTAAATGTTTCAGAAGTCTGCATAATAAAATTAAATCTTAGTGAATCTTCATAAAAAGAGGAAATAAATTTTATAAGTCTAAAAATAGTTGAATTTGTTTAAATGGAACACAAGCAGCAATCTTTAATTCTTAAAACTATTACGTATTTTAGCAATGTCTCTGTAGTGTGGCATCTAATCTTCATGAAGATGTTCTCTTGTTTTTTACCCCATTCTTGGAGGCTTGTTGCAGTATCTTCGAAACCTTCTGGACGCTGGCACACATTTGTAGACTCGGCGAAAGTTCGCTTCGCTTGCGAGTTAAGTATTTCTATATATTTGTTAATATTAAAATTCATGCATTTAGATGCCGTAAGTCTAATCTAGACAACAGAGCTTCCACAGCTGATTTGCTTACCATAATTGTTCCGTGAAAATCTGTTGCATAGTAATTTACCATTAAATTTGCCAATAATTTTCAACTTGTTCGATTGAAAGTCCTTACAGTTTTACATTCCTTTGTTAGGTACAGGAATCGTACCCTCGGAATACCCTAGAGATCCTTCTCTATTTTCGAACTTCTTGAAAACCAATTTTTTCCTTTTTAAATATCTAGATCACTTTTGACTATGCAACGCCAAAATAAGGTATATCTGGCTCTTGTTCCATTAAACTTCAAAATCACTCACTTACTCATTGTTCAATTGAGTCTATTGCAGCTGGCGGCCGGCGTTATTTCTGTCAAGACGTGGTTCCAGTCCTGTTACCACTAGAGACTCGTTGAAAAGGGGATAAGGGATGTTAAATATATCGAGACTCCCGAGTCTTCTCGTATGCATTAAAGTAAATTAGGCGAGGGAAATTCTAGCTCTGGTATCATTTCAGTCTTTTGACCGAGGTCCAAAATTACTAGGTCCGTCGCCAATAGACCTCGTGTTGCTTCTAGTGTGAGGTTAATAAAAACTAAACTTCCCCTTT
>BMAW01002856.1:129902-238447 GCA_019974015.1 Nephila pilipes | reverse complement strand
TCGTGTTGCTTCTAGTGTGAGGTTAATAAAAACTAAACTTCCCCTTTTTTTTTGTTCAGATTAGAGCTAAATGAAATGCTTGGTGCAGTTATTAGCACCTTTTGCCTCATGCGCCATAAGCACAATCGGTCACATTTTCTATCTCTCAATTTAGGCAAGTATGGGCATCATGATCCTGAGACACTGAAGTGATCTCTTCCTTTCCATTGGGGTTTATAGTCTTTGGTAAACACGGAAGACACTTTCTCGAAATAACCTACCAATCCTTCTCTATTCGACAATTCTTGTCAGCCAATTTTTATCTATTTCATCTTTTATCAAACATCCAGACCAGATGTAGCTATGCTGCTCTAAAAGAGATGCATCTGATTCTTGCACCATTAAACACCACCATCACTCACTTGGAAACTTCCCAGGCCGAGGTAGCTTAATGGTCATGCCCGCGGACTAGCGCCTGGAAGTATTAGTAGAGTCGCGGGTTTGAACCTTGATGTCACTGAAGACCCGCTGTGTAGCTGAGGCTGATGCGCGTTAAATCCGTTGGGGCCAAAAGTCCTCCTTTGGCGGGGTGTGGAAGTTAGGAGAGAGAAATGCCAGCTCGGGTTCATCCTCGTCACTTGACCGAGGTTCAAAATTACGAGGTCCGTTGCCAATAGCCATCGTGTTGCTTCCAGTGCGACGTTAATAAAAACTAAACTAAAACTGCTTCCAGTGCGACGTTAATTAAACTAAAACGATCAAACTTTCCCTCTCTCAAAGGAATTTCAGCATTTGTTTGGATAGTTACGAACAGTTTGTTACTGTGGATTAAGATATTAAGAATTAAGCAGAAAAAGTAGTTCGACAATTGCTTCCATTTGAAATGCAAAATTAGATTGTTTTGGGATAAACTGGCAGTCAAGTTCAAATCGTAACTTCACACATTAAAGTGCTAATAATTCTTCTAGTGCTCACTCGATCAGAAATTAAATTTTCTAGAAATTACCAGAACAGCGTATTGCATATCAACGCTAATTTAAATAGTTTTAGAAGAGAAATAATTTGAAGTTTTTGTAACCTTAAATTATTTTTGAACTTTAAATTTTTTTATACAGGCTTGCGGTCATGGCTGGACTTCCATGAAAGGCAGGATAGCGTTTTGGTGCGCATTTTCGAATAACACTGGTGTCGTTGCATACCGTTTATATGGACAACAATGCGATAACTGCCAAGGAGAAAGCTACGAACCTGCCATGTGGTATCCTGAAGAAATGGAAAAGGTAAAATTTTGGGTAAAACTGTGGGACAGATTCCTGTTGATGTGACTTGAAAATAAGCATTGTTTTACCTTGAATTCAAACTGTAAAAAACTGGTTTTTAGAAAGAGTGAAGACATAGTTAGCTTCTAAAATTGTTCAAAATGATCGAAAAGTATAAGTCGTAGAATTTCAAAGTGATTTCAGCACCCTTTGTGGAAAGGGTATTGAGAGGTATGGTAGATGACGCAATGCACAGCAGGCAAAATTGTAACTGAAGGATGCTTATAGTGATGTCTTGCTTTATTGATATTACCAATAACTCCCCCTTTTCCTTGGAAAGGTGCATGTCAATCAAAATAAAACTTTATATAAATGTCTCGGAATATGCAGAGAAATGTTGACTGTATAATCAGTATTCCAAAATTTCCTCAACTTTCAATAAAATTTTTGGCATTTAAAATTTGCATTTTAAGTTCGCCTCTTTTCTGATTTTGATGGAACTGAAATTATTCCTCCAAGTTTGCATACTATTAAATTACGCGATTTGTTGCAGAAACATAATTGAATTTTTACAGCATATTGGTAGAATTTTTTTTAATGTAATTGATGTAATTTTTAGTAATTGCTATGAATGTTGGAATGAAAGTTTAGTAATTTCATAAAATCAAATGTTTTATAAACATATGGCATTCCGTTTTTAATCTTGGAGATGTGGAATTTTGAGTAGTGTGTCGTATATCCCTTTTTAATTGCCCCCAGGGGTTAACTTTTATCCAAGTACGGTAATCGTGACCCCGAGGTATCGGTGATCTTCTTCCCCATGGAGGATAAACGTCTGGGGTAAACACGGTTGTCGCAACCACAGATTATCCTAGCAATCCTTCTCTAATTTCAACCCTCCTTGTCAACCAAATTCTTTTTCCATTTTTCAAATGCCAAAATCAATTACACCTTGTTTGTCCCAGTATAGCCATATCTGGCGCTTGCGCCATTAATCTGCACCATCACTCATTCACTCTTTTTAGTTGATAGTGATGAAAGTAAATTTGAGAAGCCAGAGTATAAACGACTTGCCAAAGATGACATTGATGAAAATTATCCTTGCTATAATAATCTACCAAGACCTCGAGTGGTGACCGGGATTGACTGAATAGTCCCAATGTAACTCATGCATGTCGTAAGAGGCGACTAAAATGGGTACCCAGCGTCTGGGGTTATAGTCGGGCGCCCTGCCCCTGGAGATTATATCGGGGGACTTCAGAGACTTGTCTTCAGGTAAGTACGGGCATCATGACCCCGAGGTACCCTAGTGATCTTTCTTTCCTATGGGGTTTACTGTCTTTGTTAAACACGGGTTACGCTCTCCAGGGATACCCTAGCGATCCTTCTCGTCAACCAATTTTTGTTTCTTTTCAATTTTTCTCGTCTAGACCACAGTTAAATTATGTTTGGCGCAGCATAGCCCCATCTAGCTCTTGCGCCAATAACCTTTACATTCATACACTCAACTACCTAGATCTCGTGACCAAAATTTAATTATTAAAAACCAAATAGTTTGATTTACTAGATTGAATTCCTCGTGAGCTACTCATCAACAGAAAAGCATTAATTGAAATTAGAAAAGGAATTTCGAAAACACATGCGAATTGTCCGTTGACATAATGTTCCCACCACACATACATTAATAAGTTTCTGGGTTAGTTTCAAAATTAAATTATGAATCCTTTAATTTCCTGAATTAATCTTCACTCGACTAATCTCCGAAGATAAAATCCACTTTGTCAAAATGGAAAACGGTAACACTACTGAAAGGAAGCGATTTGAATTTCAAATATTGAGAAATTCCTGCTCTATAAATAGAAAATGGAATGCTCAAATAGAAAATGGAACGCTTAATTGAAAAAAATACCAAAGTATTGAAATTTAATCCGGTTATCGGCCGCGGTAGCCTAGTGGTCAAGGTTGCGGATTCGTAGCCGGCGGTTTTCATTGAGTCGAGGGCTCGAGCCCTGATACCACTCAAGATCCATCTTGAAGTTAGAGTTGATACACGTTGAATTGAACGAGGTTCAAAGTCCTTCCGTTGGCGGGATATGGAAGTTAGGAGAGGGAAGTGCCAGCTCGGGTGTCGTCCTCGTTACTTGACCAAGGTACAAAATCCATGCCCTTGTGTTGCTTCTAGCGCGACGTTAATAAAACCAAACCAAACCAATCCAATCCAGTTATTAACTGTATCTCCATTTATGAATCTGTTAAACCTTTTTAAACGGTGATTTTATTGTTAAAATAACATATCAACCTGCGCGTTGACTTTCAGTTATCAATATTATGTAGATATCTATTAAAATTATTTCAATCTAAGATGGGACACTTTTTTTAATTTTAATTTTCAAAGACTGATGCTTCTTTCCATGTCTCTTAAGTGATTTGGCTAGGTGCAAGCATAACTGCTCGAGACTCGCTAGATAAAGTAACTAAAAAAAATTCTCACAAGACAGTTAGTACTCCACAGTTAGTAATGACGGAAGTAAACTGATATAGGCTGTAATATATCATCTTAAATCCTGAGTCGGAAGTTTTTAAATAAATTTTCACTATTTGCACAACTCGCTGAGTAATAGCCCAATTGCGGTTTCAAACAATCTATCTAAATAGTTCTTATTGAGATTGTTAATATGACCATAAGGTTTTGATGCCTTCTAGGTAATACAGTGCAGCATTGCCGAATGATTCCCTTCAAGTCAAAAAATCCCTCGATTTGGCTCTGTTTATTTCCGGAGATGTAGGCTTTCAAAGGTCTACAAAATGATGTCTGTAAATTTTTAATATTTCAAATAATTGTCTTAATCGCAATAAATTTCTGTTATTAATCTAACAAAGCCCACTAGATTTTTAATTCCTTCGCCCATCTTGTGGCTTTGCGTAAGTATATATACAGTTCTGAAGTTCTACAGTTTTTAGAATAAACTAAAAATGGAATATTAGTTTTTTCTAACTACAGTCGGACTCCATTAACTCGTGGTTCCATAACATGAGTCTGCATTTTATTACGCGGTTTTACTATAGATATATAGATTAACGAAGTTTATATGGATCACCTGAGCCTTCCGGCTCTTTATCGATCCGTGTGGTGACCAGGGATGACAATAGTCTCACTGTAGCTCATACATGTCGTAAAAGGCGACTAAACTGGGTGCCCAGCGTCTGGGGGTATATTCAGGCACCCTGCCCCTGGGGATTATATCAGAGGACCTCGGGGACTTGCCTTCTTCAGGTAAGTACGGGCATCATGACCCCGAGGTACCCTAGTGATCTTTTTCTTTCCCATGGGGTTTACTGTCTTTGGTAAACACGGGTGACGCTCTCCCGGGATACCCTAGCGATCCTTCTCTATTTTCGACCCTCCTTCTTGTCAACCACTTTTTTTTTTTTCAACTTCACGTCTAGACCACAGTTTAATCTTGTTTGGCGCAGCATAGCCATATCAGGCTCTTGCACCAGTAAATTTTGCATTCACTCACTCCGGCTCTTGATCTCCTTGTCTACCTATTACAGCGAGAGATTGAGCTTCGGCATTTACCAGCCCAGAATAGCGTTTTATTTAAATGCTTATAGTAAAAAAGTGGTAGTTAAAAGTTACAATTTAAAATGGAGATTTAGAAATGGATAGTCAAAATTTACTTAGAATTAATAAAAAGGATAAGAGAATATTAATAGAAGTTTGAAATAAAATTAAATAATTTATAAAATGAGCTATGAGGGTGTGGCTTACTTTAGCAGCCATCCAATGAGGTAGCTGCATTTCGAGTTAATGTGAAGAAGTGAATGTACTTCGGCAACTGCATAAATTTACGAGGTTCCTAATTTAAAGTTATAAATTTTACCCTCTGACCAGAAAATTACTATTTTAACAATCTTCAATTGAATGGAAGCTCCAGAATTTATAAATTTGCAATCAAAATTTAATAGGATCAGGATGCAGACGCTTAGAAATCGGAGTGTGAGTGTCACCGATGGAGGTGAATAAGGGAGCGTGTCAAAATACTGAGATTTCTCCTCGCTCTCTGAGACTTATGGAATTCAGAAAAGGAACTATTCTAGAAGACTAAAATTTAATAAAAGATTTGCATGCTCGACGCCATATTTTAGAAACGCGAGTTCTGGACAGAAAAAGGGGGCTGCGGCAGCCTAGTGGTCAAGGTCATGGACTAGCAGCCGACGGTTTTCGTTCAGTCGCGGATTCGATCTTTGGCCGCCAAAGACCCGCCATGTAGCCGGGGCTGATGTTCGTTAAATCTGTTCGGGGCCCAAAGTCCTCCCATTGGCGGGGTGTGGATATTGAGAGAGGGGTGCCAGCTCGGGTGTCGTCCTCGTCACTTTACCGTGGTTCAAAATTACGAGGTCCGTCGCTAATAGCTCTCGGGTTGCTTCTAGTGCTACGTTAATAAAGACTAAACTAATTGACAGAAAAAAGTGAAATGAAGGTGATCAATGTGTGAATTTAGACCAAGGTTTAATAAGTAATTTAAAATGGGAATTTAATAATAAAGATTGAAATTTAAAACGCAGTTACCGCAAGCTAACGTGAGAATGCACAACGTAGCATTGGTTTGTAAAGAAGATTGAGATTGAAACCATACAGTGATGCTTCGGATTCAAAACTAGATGAGATACTATAGCGTTTCCAGTCCTTTTAAAACTGGGAAATGCTGGCATGTGTGACTTAGAGCAGCTCTAGGCCTTTTAGCTGATGATATTTCGACAGAATACGCCAGCAATTTTTGAAGTATCTCATTGGGAATTTGAGGAATCCTATAGAAAAAGTTAAGGGATTGCTTTTTAATAAAATCAAGTTAGGTCCAATCAATTTTTAGGTCCTCATGCAGAACTTCATCTCCGACAAACCAAGGAGCACTTACGATCTTCCTGAGAGGAATGTTTTGACCGACGTGCAGTCGTTTCATATGTTGTTGCATCTGCCGCCCATATGGTGGATACGTACATAATGGGTCTCAGTATCGATTTATAGAGCAAACGCTTGTGCCTAATCGGCACCTGCGAGAAATCAAGATTGTAAGAATCCTACTGATTCAGGCTGCTTTTTGATAATCAATTCGGATATGTTGGACGAATGTTATTTTTACGTCAAAAATTAACCCTAGACATTCGTATTTAGTAACTCAGGGGACGGGCTGATCAAAAGGGGTGGCAGCCAAGTGAGTGTATTTTGGAAAGGTCTGTGCAGCAGAAGTGATGAGAGGACGTGGTCTGTTACGTGAGGTGAGGGAGTAAGTCGTTTCTGTGTTGGGGTGGGAATTAAGCGGTGAAAAAATCTATTGGTGGGTGTTTAAGAGGATGTTTTGGGGCCTTTAATGTTACGATCTGGTTCATAGAAGTACTTAAAAGGAAGTTCGATGTTCACGAGATGGTTATAGAATTTAAGGGAGATTTTATAGTGTTGTTTCATGGGTTGGGAAAATTCAGAGATGTGTAAATGTCAGTTTCTCATGAATCATCTCGAGTTTACAATTTGTCCGATTTTGAGTTTGTAATTTTTGTGCTTTATCTAGCTTGTTAATGTGTGTTTTGACAGCAAAACCGCAAACTGGATAGCTGTAAGTTATGATTGGTCTGAGAATCGGGTTATAGATAACAGACTTGCTTTTTTTCTATACTTAATTTTCAGTTCCGTGCAGTTGAAGGGTAAATCGCATACACGCTGGCTCGAAATTTCTTGATGCTCTGGGTGATATGTTGTTCAAATGTGAGCTTCTTATCTGGAATAATACAAAGGTATTTTGTGTGGAGAGACCAGGTGAGCCTTCGGTGGTTGATAGTGACATGATTTATTCTTTTGTTGTGTGAAAGGAACACTGCCTCCACTTTGGAAGCAATCAGGGCAACTTTCAATTTGGAGAAACAATCTTTAAATAGTGTAATGAGTTTTTGAAGTATCTTGCAACTAGTATTGGTTCTTTGTTTTGAGCTAATAATACCGTGTCATCTGCGTACATGCAGAGAGTCGTGTTAAATGCTTTAGGGATGTCATTCACAAAAATTGAAAACAAAGCCGGGCCTAAAATAGAGCCCTAGGTCACTCCAGTATTTATATTCGTTATTTTTAAGTGAGTACTATTTACCTTGTTTGCAGATTTCTATTTATTCAAGTATGTACCGAAAAGTTTAATAAAAATCGGGGGGGGGGGGGGAAATTTTGATTAATTTAAAGATTAGTCCCTCGCGAGGAAAATTTCCCCCGTCAATTTTCTATTACTAAAACCGGATTTAACGTGCTCAACGAAAGAAGCTGATGGGTAGAGGATAATTTCCCCCTAAAGCCATGTTCATGGATTAGGATATCGTTACAATTTAGATCGTTTAGCTTAAGGATTACTTTTTCTGCAAGTTTAGTGAGTATAAAAGTAAGAGGGAGATTGGGTGATAAATACCTGGTTTAATAATGAGAATGACAGATGCATTTTTCTACAACTGAAGTAAATGTCCAAAGGTAATTATATTCTTAATGTGGGTGATTTGGAAAATAATTTTGAGTGGGAGTTCTTTTATTATTTTATTAATCATTCCTTCCCTACCTGGGGTGGTTCAAAATTACGAGCCCGTTGCAAATAGCCCTCGTGTTGCTTCTCTAGTGTGATGTTAATAAAATCAACTATTCCGACCCGGGGCTTTTTTAATTTTTATTCTCTTATATATATATATGACAATTTCAGATGGCATAAGGGGAGGGGGAGAATTTTTGAAAATTTTTTCGTTATTTAAATAATTTTGAACGACATTGTGTTTTTGTCAGTTTGAATTTACTATATTAAATTGGTTTTCAAATGAGTTGGCCAAAACATTTGCTTTTAAGATTGGAAAGAAGTTATCAGTAAATCACGCAATAAACAATCGTTTGCGACGTCATTCTAAGACATTATTTTTATTTTTTCTCATGAATTCAGATTAATTTTTTTTCGGATGACACCACGGCTTCCTGTTGAGAGCAAACATCAATACTTTTTTTCTATTTTATTTGCCAGAATCACCATTTTACGGAAATTGAAATGTTCTGTTTTTATTACTTTACAAATTTAAATTTTTAAAAAGAATTTGCGGTCCGTGTGGTTAGTTGCATATTAACAATCTTTGTATTGGTCAAATTTTAAGAGTTAGGTTTTCTTTTTGATTTCCTTAATAATTAAGTTTTCGAAAGAGTGTAAGCGTCAACCAAAGCTTTATATGATCGAAGAAAAATTTAATGTTATCGAAAGAACTTGAGTAGATTAGATCTACAACTAAATGTACGGATAGGAAACGAAGACGAACTCAGTCAGTTTGTTAACGTTGAAAATGATAAAGTAATGATTCGGCAACAGGACTAGGACAGTGGTAAACGCTAGACTTGACGAGCCTGTTGACTTTTTCTCTATTCATATTTACTGTAACTAGCAGGCCATGTGATACCCGATTTAAAAATGATGGATCCCAATAACCACATGTTAAGCCGGTCAGACTATGTTCAGTATTACTCAACGAATCATTTATCTCAATCTTTTAATATCTCGTCTTTCAGGTGCTCTGGAACATTTGTAGTCGTGTGGCTCATGTATTCTACGGATGTGCCCGACCACCAATACAGCTCAACAGGAGACCTGGAAAACCGAAGAATCCTCATAATTCAGAAAAATGTCAAGCCTGCAAAGATGGAGTATGTGCTGAAAGAAGGTAGAGGGCAATTTCGAGTTTTGAGAGCAAAATCTGAAGATACTGAACACTGACATCAGCATTTTTAAGTAGTTTTAAAAAGCACATTTAAAAATTGTTGTAGAACATAAAATTAATTTGTGCCCTAATTTTTTACTTAACCTGGTTAAGTATAACAATATTCCCGTAAAAAAGTTGAACTGTAACTTCATTTCTTTATTTTAAATTCCCGCTTCTTTTTATGAATATTTTTTAGTAAGTCATTATTCGAGTAATCTAGTATTCCACATTTTTCAAAATTCAGTATCAATTGTAATATACTGGCAGCCTGTTTTTGTAAACCTGACTTGATAATTTATCCACTTTTAAACCTCATCGATCAATTACATTTAATTTTTGCACAAGAGCATGCGACTTTCATTATCATAGTCTCAATTTGTTAAATGCTTCATTTGTAAATTACTTAATAAACTTCCTGTAACTACTTTGTCGCCTATTTTTTTCATTTAATTAAACCTAGATTTCATACTGTGCCACCATGTTGGCCTTGAGTCTTGGAATTAAGTCTTGAATTACTTAAGCACTTGAGATATTCGAAGAATTTAAAAATCTAAGAGTTTTATTGCCTAAATTTTTGAGTTGTGAGCTATTTTTTAAATACATTAGTTGTGAAATGATTGTTTTCATTAGTAACTATTTTGAAGCTTTCATTTGATCTCTCGGTAAAAATGGATCATTTAATTAAAAAGAAATCTAGAACCACTCTATTTCAAATATTTCTTTTTGCTTAAGCTCTGAAATACCAGAAACTAATTGCGATACATAAGCATTACTTTGTGCTTAAAGGAAGGATCTTCGGATGGCAATATAAACTATGTGCATGATATCTAAAAAAAACTGTAAAACTAAAGTTTCTTTTAAATATTTGTACAGTTGAATCCCTTTATAGTCAACCTTGAAGACTTTATACGAAGCTCGCAAAAATCAAAGATTCACTATATCTAATTTCCTAGTGGTCATGGTTTCGGATTCGTGGCCGGTGGTTTTCGTTCAGTCGCGGGTTCGAGCCTTGGCCACCAAAGACCCACCGTGTAGCTGGGGCTGAAGCACGTTAAATATGTCGGTGCCCAAAGTCCTCCCGTTAGTGTGGTGTGAAAGTTAGAAGGGGGGGTGCCAGCTCGGGTGTCGTCCTCGTCACTTGATCGTGGTTCAAAATTACGAGGTCCGTCGCCAATAGCCCTGGAGTTGTTTCAAGTGCGACATTAATAATAATAATAAAACTAAACTATCTAAATTTGTTTTAAAAACATTGCGATATCATAATTTATAAATATTGATTACATATAAGCAATTTATTCACCATTCAGTTGTATATGTACACCGCTGAATGGTGAAATATTTTAAGTTTCTTCATTCTTTTTTCAATCCGTCGTAGCTCCTTTGCTCTATCCAGATTGTTTCGTGGTCAGCGATGATCCCGCTGCAATTTTCCCGAGTATTAGAAACTGTTGATTCCTTAAGGAAAATTTTTTGATCTGTGGTTCAAAATGACGAGGTTCGTTGCCAATAGAACTCGTGTCTTCTCAGTGCGACGTTCATAAATATCTATTTATGGGGTAATGGTCCAGTGGTCGATTCCTGGAAACTGAGGGAAGAAAAGCACTGAATATGAAATAGAATTTTGGAATACTGTATTTCGGAACGCGTGTGTAAAATTACCTTTGAAAAGCGGGAAAACCCCGTGGAAATGAAGGTTTAATTCACAGTAATCGGACTTTTATTTTCTCAGAAGTTTAATGTAAGCTTTTAAAATAACATTAGTAGAATGAAAGTTCAGTTAGAACTAGACCCGTGTGGTGAATGAGGATGACAGCATAGTCTCACTGTAGCTCATGCATGTCGTAAAAGGCGACTAAAATGGGTACCCAGCGTCTGGGGGATAGCCGGGCACCCTGCCCCTGGGGATTATATCAGGGGATCTCAGGGACTTGCCTTCTTCAGGTAAGTACGGGCATCATGACCCCGAGGCACCCTAGTGATCTTTTTCTTTCCCATGGGGTTTACTCTCTTTGGTAAACACGGGTAACGCACTCCCGGGATACCCTAGCAATCCTTCTCTATTTTCGACCCTCCTTGTCAACCATTTTTACCTTTTTTTTGACTTCACGTCTAGACCACAGTTTAATCTTGTTTGGCGCAGCATAGCCATATCTGGCTCTTGCGCCAATAAACTTTGCAATCACTCACTCACTCAGTTAGAACTAGTTAAAAAGTTCACTACATCCAAATCACTATAGAGAGATCCGACTGTTTTAAAATAAATATGAAATATTCAACTTCAGAACGTGAACATATTTTATTGCGACTTTAAACACCGGCTAAAAACTACGAGGTTTTACATATTACTTCGTTAAAGCATGCGAAGGTTATAAGATTATCAATCCAGAGAAAGGCATGACTTGGGAAGTTCAGTTCGGGATGGGACTCGTGGCCGTGGTAGCATAGTGGTTAAGACATCGGACTCGCAGCTGGCAGTTTTCGTTGAGTAGTGGATTCGAGTCTCAATGCCGCCAAAGACCCGCCGAGTAGCCAAGGGTGATGCTCGTTAAATCTGTCGAAATCAAAAGTCCTCCCATTGGTGTGGTGTGGTGTGGAATTTAGGAGAGGGAGATGTCAGGCGTCGTCACTTAACCGTGGTTCAAAATTACGAAGTCCGTCGCCAATAGCCCTCGTGTTGCTTCTAGTGTGACGTTAATAAAAACTAAATTTCGCCATAAAACCTTACTCTCACTCGCATTCAAATACCTTTAGATAGAATAGACTATTCTTAAATTTTATGATTGTAGTTTTTAATATTGGAATACGAGGTAAAAATTACAATGACTTAAAGAAAATTCCAGTGATCAGAACTCTAACTACTATAGCTTCCTACGTAAGGGCTATAGTGTCAAAATAAATCTATTCTCTAGATAAGGTTATATTCTGCATTATTCAATTTTATAAAATGTCAATATATTTTCTTTTAAGTTACTATGTTTTACCCAAAGTCTTGATTTGTTTATTATATTTGCTTAAAATATCTTTCAGCTATAAAAATGTACAATAAGAAAACATTTTAGACCGTATGGAGACTTGATAAGACAGAATAGTTCCACTGTAGCTCATGCAGCAAGAGGCTTCTGAAATGGGTGCCTAGTATATGGGGATACAGCCGGGCACCTTGCCCTTGGGAATTACATCAGGGAACCTCAGTTGCTTACCTTCTTTAGGTAGACACGTTTATCAAACCCCGAGGTGATCTAGCCTAGTGATCTTTTTCTTTCCTATGAGGTTTACAAACTTTGGTAAACACGGGAGACGCATCCCCGGGATAACCTAGCGATTCTCTATTTTCGAACTTCCTTGTCAACCAATTTTTTTCTTTCTTCAAACGTCAGACCACAGTTGCATCTGGCTCGAGTGAGTGAGTGAGTGAGTGAAAGTGAAGTTAATTGGTGTAACAAAACTTTTCTTGCGTATGTTTCTAATTTGGAAGCCCCATAAATTCATAAAATATGAATTTGTAGACAAAACTTATTTTAATTTTAAAAAATTTTTTCGTTGGTGTACAGTTATCTGAATGTGCAATTTTCTTTGTATTAATGTGCGGCGACCACACTTAACAAGTTCGTTAGTAATCTCCCTTGTATCCTGATAAAATCCTCATTAAAGACGGCTAGAGACGTTTGTAAGGTCAAGCAACATTTCTGTTTCCAATGTTCCCATGGGGTTTACTGTCTTTGGTAGACACGGGTGACGCACTCCCGGGATACCCTAGCGATCTTTCTCTATTTTCGACCCTTATTCTTGTCAACCACTTTTACCTTTTTTCACCTTCACGTCTAGACCACAGTTTAATCTTGTTTGGCGCAGCATAGCCATATCTGGCTCTTGCGCCAATAAACTTTACATTCACTCACTCACATTCTGTTTCCAATGAACTTGAAACTTCAATCTCCTGAGAACGAAAAGCACCCCCGTATCAGATATAACATCTTGTAAGTGCCATTTCCTTTCCCGGTTGAAGTGCTCAAAGATCAATAGTAGAGTTTATTAATCCGACCTGTGTGGTGACAGGGAATGACAAAAAAAGTCCCACGGTAGCTCATGCTTGTCGTAAGAAGTAACTAAAATATATAATAAGTAAATAAAATATATAACCTGGCTATACTCCCAGGGTCTGGGGGATAGCCAGGCACTCTGCCCTTGGGGATTATATAAGGGGACCTCAAGGACTTGGATTCTTCAGGTAAAAGCGGACATCATGACCTTGAGGCACCTTAGTGATCTTTTTCTTTCCTATGGGTTTTATTGTCTTTGGTAAACATGGGTGACGCAATCCCAGGATACCCTAGCGATCTTTCTCTATTTTTGACCCTCCTTCTTGTCAACCAATTGTCTTTTTTTCAATTTTTTCATGTCTAGACTACAGTTAAATCTTGTTTGGCGCAGCATAGCCACATCTGGCTCTTGCGCCAGTTACCTTTACATTCACTCACTCACAGAGTTTATTAATCCAGCCATCCAACCACAAGCAAATATTATGTCCAAAGTTTTTTTTTTTTTTTTCTTCTTTCTTTTGGATAAGGCATGATCTATTTCCTGCCACCCAATATTTCCGAAGAGAAGAATCGTCAAACAACTCCAGAACGTATTCGGCTCGAACATCGTGTCCGGTGGCCGATATAGCCTATTGGTTAAGGCATCGGACTCGCGACTGGCAGTTTTCATCGAGTCGCACTACTAAAGACCCGCCGTGTAACCCGGGCTGATGCACGTTAAATCTGTCGCAGCCGAAAGTTCTCCCATTAGCGTGACCCGTGTGGTGACCGGGGATGACAGAATAGTCTCACTGTAGCTCATGCATGTCGTAAGAGACGACTAAAATGGGTACCCAGAGTCTGGGGGTATAGCCGGGCACCCTGCCCCTGGGGATTATACGAGGGGACCTCAGGGACTTGCCTTCTTCAGGTAAGTATGGGCTTCACGAACCCGAGGTACCCTAGTGATCTTTTTCTTTCCCATGGGGTTTACTGTCTTTGGTAAACACGGGTGACGCACTCCCGGGATACCCTAGCGATCCTTCTCTATTTTCGACCCTCCTTCTTGTCAACCACTTATCTTTTTTTCAACTTCACGTCTAGACCACAGTTTAATCTTGTTTGGCGCAGCATAGCCATATCTGGCTCTTGCGCCAATAAACTTTACATTCACTCACTCACACTCTCCCATTAGCGTGATGTGAAAGTTAGGAGAAGGGAGTGCCAGCTCTAGTATGGTCGTCGTCACTTGACCGAAGCTCAAAATTACGAGGTTCGTCGCCATTAGCTCCCATGTACCTTCTAGAGCGACGTTAATGAAATCAAGCCAAAAGAACGTCATGTTTGAGGATATAGTACTACTTTTTTTAGCGGGTGATTAGCACTCGGTGTCATTTAAATAGCAAAATTTTTTTTAAAAAATACATTTATAATTTTAAGAGATTGGGCGAAATGCTTCTCAAATTCAGTTATTGTTGTCTTATAGAAAAATTAATTTACTTCAATAGATTACAGAGTATCGATGAGTATTTCATTCATGTGCGTATTCTTAATTATACAGAAATGAATGATGAAGGTATTTCCAAATTTTTCAGATATTTTTAATGATTTTCTAGAACCACTATTGCCAAACTGTACATACGGTGACAAACAAGTTCTTCCTATCTTATCGCTTACTTTGTTTTACATAAAGTTTTTGCCCTGCTTTTGATTTACTTTGAGGCGAATTTCATTTCTTTTTGCAGAAATTATGTACTTAATAGAACGCATTCGAATACTTGGTTTGATATTCAATCGCGAAGAAACATCTATTGTTTGACGAGATTGTTGCTTTCTTCATCGTTCGTCCTCTGTACTAGTGACGGAGATAGGGAAAGAGGAGCGAGGAGGAACGATCATCCTCCACTTTTTAGGGAAATTTTTTATTCCATTATTTAGCCACTCTTAAAACTAACATTAACTCTTAAGTAAAACTTTTTTTGTAAGCCCCAATGTTTTAACAATTATCTTTCCTTTTGTTTCTGTCATTATTGAAACATTTACTTAACTGAAATGTGCACAAAATGCAATGTCATGCATTGCAGTTCGGTAGATAAACTCGTGTATCGCGTCTAACCATTTTATAAAGCACTACAGCTAATAGAGGAGACTTGAGCAGCCAGTATAGCATGTGCTATAAGGTGGATGAGTGTGTGGAAATCTAGGCCACAGGAAAACACACTTGACGTTTATAACAGAGTAACTAAGTGTATGCCCAAGAAACTTATTTTGCATTTCACTTTCTATATTATAATTATATTGCTTTGAACACTATTATTCAGTATATGCAATCTATGCATTTTTTTATTTATTTTTATTATTTTTTTATTTTTCCAAGCATATTTTGTGTTATAACAGTTCAACACCGGATTAAAACTAAATAGTTCTGTTGGTATAAATTGTCAACATTTACTTCTCTGATCAATTTTATTCCGAAAGCTTCGAAAACTTACAATTTTGTTTCTAAATTTTAAATTTTGTATGCGTGTCTATTGTCCTCGTACTCCCCGAGCCTCCTCATAACTTTTTGTTTATAAAATTTTTTGTTATCCTCCCTCCCCTAACTTATAATTCCCAATCATCGCCACTGCATTGTACAGCATAACGATCAGTGCATTTAACCTATCTTTGTCTTAATATATTTAAGAAAATTTGTGATAATTTAAACAAATGTTTAGTGCAGCTAGCCAGATTCCACTTTTGAGCCACTAAAATCCACTCCAAAGATATTTATTTGAATATATTCTGATTACGTAGATTATTTTCTAAAATAACCAAGACCTCACGATAACCTGGTTTCGAAGTTCGATGTTTTCCTCGTCACCGACGAACGCGCGAGCGGCCAAAATTACTAGGATGGGTGTTATTAAACTTCGTTAATAAACAAGGAAAATGTTAATAAACAATCAAGTAATATAAAAGAGATTAGTAAGCTTTCTGGTAAAGAATTATACTATTCATTCATCTTAATAAAAATAAAAATTAATTCTACATTTGCATATAACAAATGAAAGGAAAATTGTGCTAACACACAATAAGTTTTACACTCGCTCACTTGCTTTGTTTGGCGCAGCATGGTCACATCTAGCTTTTGTGCTATTACAAATACTTTCACTCAATCACTCATTCAATAGTCTAGATTTATTGCAGAGCACCCTGCCCCTGGAGATTATATCAGGGGACATCTGGGACTTGTCTTCTTTAGGTGGGTACGGGCATCATGACACTGAGGCACCCTAGTGATCTTTTTCTTTTCCATGGGGTTTACTGTCTTTGTCAAACACAGGTCACGCGCCCTCGGAATACCCTAGGTATCCTTCTCTACTTTCGACCACCCTTCTTGTCAAACAATTTTTGACTTTTCTTCAATTTTTTCAAACGTCTAGACCACATTTCCGTCTTGTTTGGCGCAGCATGACCCCCTTTGGCTCATGCACCCATAAACTTCACTTTCACTCACTCTCTAAGTTCGACCCTCCTTCTTGTCAACCAATATATTTTTTCAGTGTCTTAATGTCCAGATCAGGCCTGGCCAACCCGAGGATCGCGGACCGTATGTGGCTCACCATGTGTCAAACTGCTGCCCTCGGAACTGTGTCATCTGTGGAAAAAGATTAAAACTCATATTGCACATAAAAGTGCTAAAGAACATTCCACCATAAGTCGTTTGTACCATACCCTACTACCATGGAAATATCTCACTACCTGGTGGCCATGATAGTCTATTGGTCATGGCCGCAGACTCGCGGCTGGCAGTTTTCGTCAAGTCGTGGGTTCGAGCCTTGATGACACTTAAGATCCGTCGTGCAGCCGGGGCTGATGCACGGGAAATTTGTCGGGGCCAAAGTCCTCCCTTCGGCTTAGTTTGGAAGTTAGGAGAGGGGGATGCCAGCTCAGGTGTCGTCCTCGTCACTGGATCGAGGTTCACAATTATGAGGTCCGTCACCAATAGCAATCGTGTTACTTCTAGTGTGACATTTATAAAATCCAAACCAAAAACAAATATTGCACTACCTGGGCTCAACTTTTCTCACATTTTTTCTTAAATCTTTTCAGAAAAAATTACAAAGCTTGTATTAAAAAGCGCACCGGCGATCTGGTGCGATTGGGCGATGCATAATATATAACTAACTAGCAAAATTATTCAAAAACACGGGGGGGGGGGCATTCCTTGATGTAGGGAAGGAATGCGACTCACGGAACATGCGACATACCAGCAACCAGTCTGTCTACAGCAAGCCTAATATATTTAATGCAGAAGCGTAATGTTCCAGACAGACTGACTGATCTGAGTCTTTTGACCGCTAATAATTTAGTGCCGGCGTGGGATTTCAGGAGAGTTTTTTTTTTAAATTACATTTCGTGAAATATATTTAATTCAATAAAATGTAATTTTCATTTTATTTATAGCAGAATGTCATTGATTTCTCTAATGAGGTGCGGGAGGATTAGTCGCTTCCCACTACTCGAAAGGTAAAATTTGTAGTGTTTAACGTCAGAATTTGAATCAGCATCGAATTTATAACTTGCTTGCGTAAGAACGCACTTACACAAACACAGATATATATACAGTGGCACAAACAATTGAGGATACACCTTACTTGATAAATCCAACTTTCAATCAAAATAACACTTTAACCAGAAGTGCAAACGAATTTTTATTCTTAGACATAACAAAAGGTTTAATTAACAGTAAAAATAAAGAAAAATCAACGACAAAATTCTAAAATAAAACTTTTTAGAGGCATTTCAAAATAAACATAAGCAGATTTTTACCTCAAAAAATTGAGGATACACAAATGAAATTTTTGTTTAACTACCACTTGATTTCTTTTTGCTTGCTACTAATAATCTAAGTTTGGGAAATTTTATCCTAAACTTTTTCAACTGTTATTTCTGTCTTTTGAAGTTGGTTATGAGAATATAAAGCTGTAATTTTAAATGGAAAATGGCTCCTCGGAAAGAGACTAGTATTGATGTAAGAAAAATTTATATTAAGGTTGTTAAAGAAGGGAAAATCTTATCGTGAAATAGCTGAAATTGTCGGTAGAAGTCACTCATGTGTCCAGAAAATCATTGGGAAATTTAAACGCGATGGATTAATTCAAAATAAGAGTGGAAGAGGAAGGAAAAGTATTCTGAGTGATGTAGCTAAAAGGAAAATTTTAAAAGATATCAAGATTAATCCTAAACTGAGTGCAGTCAAACTAGCTGCAGAAACTTCTCGAATAATCTGCAGAAGTGTAAGTGCTGAAACTGTGAGAAATGTGATTAGACATGCTGGATATAGCAGTCGAGTAGCTAGAAAGAAACCTTTCATAAGCTTACAAAATCAGAAAAAGCGTTTGGAGTTTGCAAAAACTCATCAGTTGAAGACAGAAAACTTTTGGAAGAAAGTTATATTTAGTGATGAAAGTAAATTCAACATTTTTGGAAGCGATGGTCGTCACACCGTTTGGAGAAAGCCGAACACCGCTTTGGATCCAAAAAATTTACGTCCTACAGTTAAACATGGTGGTGGCTCCGCCATGGTTTGGGGTTGTATGGCTGCAAATGGGGTAGGAAATTTAGTTTTTATAGATGGTATAATGGATCATAAGCTTTATATAGACATACTCCGCAACAATCTTAAAGAAAGTGCACAAAAATTGGGTTTAGATGGAAATTTTATATTTCAGCACGACAACGACCCCAAACACACGGCACGTAATGTCAAAATGTGGTGTCTTTTTCATTGTAAACAGCAATTGCACACACCGCCACAGTCCCCTGACATCAATGTCATAGAAAATTTGTGGGCCACACTAGAAACAGCGGTCCAAAAACACCAGATTAGAAACAAAGCTCATTTAAAGCAAGTGTTACAAGAAAAATGGGATAAAATATCTCCAGATACCACTAAAAAATTGGTCGAATCGGTACCAAGACGTTTGGAGGACATTATAAAAGCCAAAGGACATGCAACAAAATACTGATACTGTCTATGCATGTAATATATCGAAAAAATTTCATTGGTGTATCCTTAATTTTTTGAGGTAAAGATCTGCCTATGTTTACTTCAAATATTTGTGAAACTTTTAATTTTAGATATTTTTTTGTTGATTTTCGTTATTTTTACAGTAAATTAACCCTTTTATTACGTGTAAAAGTAAAAATACGTCTTCTATTCTAGTTAATGTGTTATTTTCATTAAAAGTTGGATTTATCAAGTTAAAGTAAGGTGTATCCTCAATTGTTTGAGCCACTGTATATATAACGCAGCCCAAAGGAATAAAATTTGTTTCCAAAGCAGCCTGGAAAGTTTTTTGAGTTGGAAAGGCCTGGTCTTGATCACAGATTTACATTGTTTGGCGCAGTATGGCCACATCTGGCTCTTGCGCCATAAAACTTCACCATCACTCACTCATATTTCACACTTATATGTAAGTTTTCGAATGGTGTTCTGATGTTATGAGTAAAATTGCCGAGTTGAACTAATGTAGTTTTTTATTAACTTAATAAGTTTCTAAAATAGAAAATGATGTAGCTGAATTAGGTAAATAACAACTTCATTATACTATGTTTTAATTTTTTATTATTTTGAAAGATAGATTTAGGCTATTTTTGATAATTAAAAATCAGATCGCAAAAAATGCAGAATCAATGGGAAAATTCTATTTTAAAAATTAAGTGGCTATTGCATAAAATTGATGCATTAGCATCAAGATCTCTTTGAGTCACACACACAGAGTAATGTCAAATTTGTCCATGGAATGAGTATTGTGAAAGTTATAAAGTTTTACGGACTATACGTATAATCAATTTGTTACAAACTTGAGATGATGGTCTGACTTTTGGCTCTGAATGCACTCCGTAGGATAAATATTTGAATGGCTTTCTCAAATTTCAAATCAAAGCCTTTGATGGCAACGATAGCCTAGTGGATAAGGCAGTGGACTCGTGGCCGGCGGTTTTTGTCGAGTCGTAGATTCAAGCCTGATGCCCCTAAAGACCTACTGTGTAACTGGAGCTAATGCACGTTAAATCTATCGTCACTTGACCGAGGCGTTAAATTACGAGGCCCGTCACCAATTACCTGTGTTGCTCCTAGTGCGACGCTAATTAAACCAAACAAACAAAGCCTTTGTCGTTATCTCAGCAATTTCTGCTAATCGAAATGCTCTTTTAGCATATTCTTGATTTACAATCGTATAGGAAATGCCTTATACATACGAAGATATTTCTAGCACACTCAGACATGTATACCATAATTGGAAAAAAACACCAATTATTTAAAAAGATCTCGAATCATTATGAACATCATTTGTCTAGGATTAAAAAATAATTTCTCATTGCAGATCAAATTTAGATTTTCAGTATTCTGTCTGTATATGTTTGCCTCGCATCAAAGGAATGCATATCATCGCTTATTAAAGGGAATCATAGAATTTATAACATCTCAACAATTTATAACAATAATAATTTTTTTTAAAAAAAATTGTTATCCGCATGTAATTATAAATGTATGAAATTATTTTATGTATTCATTAAATTTCTGAAATGCAATCCCTAAAGTCGTAAAAATTCCTCCCGAACTACATCGGTAAAAAGAGAGAATTTTTCAAATAAAAAAATTTAAAAAATCAATTAGTACCCAAACTCCTAAATGACTGATCAATTTTAATTTCATTGATCATGATCACGAGCTCATGGTACCTGTGTGGTAACCTGGTGGGAAAGAATAGTCCCACTGTAGTTCATACATGCCATAAGAAGTGACTAAAATGGGTACCAGCATCTGGGGGTATAATGCGTCCCCTTACCCTTGGGGATTATATCAGAGGACCTCAGCAGCTTGTCTTCTAAAGCAAGGTGACGACATGGCTAGTATATATTTTTTTTTGTTACTTTATTCTTGGACTCTGTACTTGATTGATGTCACTACTCTTGTTGGAGTAGAAATTGATACGCTGTCCTTGGCGAGATTAGAGGTCTGTAAGATGATTTCTGATGTAATTGTATGAGTGTGATATGAACTTATTAATAAACGATTTTAAATATGAAATGGATGCCACGAAATATTTTCCACTATGCCACAACTTAAATTTATTGGTATATATATATATATATATATATATATATATATATATATATATATATATATATATATATATATATATATATATATATATATATATATATATATATATATAATAATTATTATTATTATTAAAATGTCTAAAATAATTTTATTAGGAATACAACGAACATTAGAATATGTTTGCGTAGAAGTTGTTATATGTTTGCTACAGAGCATCTAAATATACCTTGGCAGATATTAGAAAAAACTTAAGATATGTCCCTTAAAACATCCACATTAATTTTTTTGAAAACTCATGCCAGATTTTTTAAAGAGGGGGTCGGATAATACGGATAAAAAAAGGACTTGAATGCATACAAATTTGATTTATTTATACAATAAATCTAAAATGGGGTTTATGCTTGATCAGTATCGGAAAACAAGCTATTGAATGAAGTTCCGTAAAATTTTATTCAAAGATTGCTAACTATCTGGTTTAAAACATAAGTAAAACTTAAAATTAAAAAGTTTAATGCTAGTTAACTTTAATATTGAATGAAATATTTATTTAATCTTTATCAGAAAATAATGAAACAACTGTATCCAATAAAGGAATTCTTACTTTTCTGATAACTAATTCAATATTTCACCTAGGAGTAAATATCTTCCATTTTTTTCTTTTTATTTATTTATTTACATAATGATCAATCCTACTTTGAGCTCAAAAATTCATCTTTAATATCTCGAAGTTATATTAAAAATTTGATTTTTAACATACTTTTACAACAGACAGTAAAGTTTATTTAATTAAACTTAAAATTATCTGTAACCAATAAATTTAAAAACTAAAAGTACAGATTCTAAATATGTTTAAATAATTATGAAATGGTTAAAAAATGTGTGTCCTCGATTACAGCAACAAAAATTGAGAAAGTGTATATACGAATCTCTATTTTGTGTGTTGTTTTTTGGAAAAAAAATACTTTTGAAATTTTCACTCAGAATTAATCTTAGATAACAATATTCATAAGAAAATGTGTATTCAGATTAAATTTACAGTCAAATGACGTCGATTCAAATATTGTTAACTTGAATTCAGAGTAAAGAAAATGTAATAAAATTGTTTAAGAAAATAGTAAATGACATTTTGCAAAATGTTTGGTCAAATACATCTTTATCAAATTTGACATCTATTGAAATTTAAGAAAAAAACTATATACAATAAATGAAAAGCATATAAGAAAAGTTTTATTCCATCTTAATAAAATAAAAAAAAAAGTCGCTGAGAAATACAAAATTATTAGTAAAAATTTTCAGTACATATGTAATTTTATTTAAAGAAATTAAATTAAGTAATAAAAAGGAAGAATGAAACGAACTATAATAACATTTATTCTAAAATGCATCAAAATTAAATAAGACACGATTATGAAAAAAAATTTCATTGAAATAAAGTTTTCAAATGAAATCAGTTTTTCAATTTTTTTTCCATTTTAATTTCATAATTGAATATTTTGTTAAATAAAAATAATGCTTACTAGAATTATAATAATGAAATAAACATGAAAAGAGAGAAAAAAAAATCTAACTTGCAGAAATTCAGAGTATATTTTTTGATACTATTTTCTTTTGATACTATTCACATTGATAAGTAAGAGATGACGAAGCTTTATGGCGTGAGAGCCATATACGATTATGCTGCGCCAAATAAGGCGTAACAACGATCTAGATGTTTCAAAATTGGAAGAAGAAATTGGTTGACAAGGAGGGTCAATTACACAATATACGATTGTGTTTGGAACTTTTTCATGAGAGAATGTATTTTTCAAATACTATTAATAAAAAAAAAATTATGTTGTGGAGGAATAAGCCTTATTACTCTACTTTTCTGAGACTCTTTTCTACGTCATCTTGTATGACGTAGTCTCAATTGGACGACTACCACATTCGAACTTTAATTTCTCAGTATAGCGATCTTGGCACGTTTCGAAAAACCTACAACTTCGCTAAGTAAAGACTTCTCCACATTTGAACGTTAATAGCGGAGTACTTGTTTTTGGAGTACATAATCCTCACGGGCTTTAATCCTCCAAATTTACTATTGATATAAGATGTAGCTGAACTTTGGTTTCTCACTTTCTCAGGAGTTAAAATATGATATATGAAAAATTTAGTGAAACCAATGGAGCAATAGTAACTTTTTTTTATAAAAATGCATTAAAGTTAAGTTTTTACTATCTGAACGCTGGGAACGCTGGGAAGTATTTCGAGCACATAGGCCGCGGAGCGGCCCTTAAGCTCGGGTCGGTATTATTATAGCAAGACTTGGCTTAAAAGTTGAAGATTAAAACATTCTGCTTGATGGGATCAGTAGCTGTGCTCTGATTGGTTGTCTCTGATGTCTGGTAAGATTAGCAGTTTGGATGTACAGGTTTCGGTCAGGGGTGGCGCTGATATCTTGGTTTCCTATTGGTTGCTGTGATATGGAGGGGAGCTTTCCTATTGGCTGCCCTTGGCTGATGTGTTTGAATTAGGGGTGTGTTTATGTTGTGTGGCGTATACGGCTTGTGAATGAAGTAATTAAGTTACGAGTGTATAAAATTTTTTTGATTAAATTAAATTATAGAGAATTTAATATGTGAGAAAATTAAGGAGGGTTGTAAGAATCAAGAAGTACTATTCTGGGTCGTTTAATGTTTTCTCTTGGGGTGTAATTTTCAAGATTAATCATGTTGATGTTATTGGTGAGGTTTAGAGTAGAGAAAAAGTTTTTGGCAGTTTTTTTGGATATGTTTTCTAAATGTGGGGATTTTAGTAGCTTTTAGGATTTCATTATTTCTGATGTACCATCTAGATTTAGTAATTAATCGGAGAGTTGAGCTTTGTGTTTTTTCGAGTAGATTAATATTACTTTTTGCCGCATACGCCCAAATTGGACATGCATAAGTGATAATTGGTCTGAGAACGGCTGTGTACAGAAGCAATTTGTTTTTAGTAGTCATTTTAGAATCCCGGCAGATTAGGGGGGAAATACTGCATTTTGCTTTCCGGAATTTTTCACGCGAGTAGTTAATGTGTGGTTTCCATGTAAGTTTTTTTGTCTAGTACTCCGAGGTATTTTGTTTGTTGAGACCACGGTATTTGTGTATTGTAGAAGGTTGGGGGTGCAGTGTTAATAATTCTTTTTCTGGAAAATAAGATTGCTGCCGATTTCTCGACATTAATCTTGATTTTCCAGTCGTTATAATAGTTTTCAAGTATTTTTAGGTGTTTGTTAAGTGCGAATGTTACTGTTTTTGTGTTTTTGTATTTCGCCAATATGGCTGTGTCATCGGCATACATGTTTAATATGGTTAAGGTATATTGTGGTATGTCATTTAAGTATAAGTTGTATAAAATTGGGCCGATAAGAGATCCTTGAACTACTCCATATTTTGTGAAGTGAGTTTGTGAAAGTGTGTTATTGATTTTAACTTGAAAGTTTCTGTTTGTGAGATATGAAAAAATTAATTTTATAAGTGGTGTAGGGAAGTTGTAGTTTATAAGTTTGTAGGTGAGACCTTCTATCCAGACGCGGTCGAAGACTTTTTGAATGTCTAGAAAGACCGCGCCTGTTGATTTGCTACGTTCAAGTCCGGATGAGATATGCTCTGTTAGTTTGATTAGAGAATGGGAGGTAGAGAGATTTTTTGTGAAGCCGTATTGGTTAGGGTTACGAATATCGGAAGCGTCAATGTGGTTGTTGATTCTTTTCAGTATGACAGATTCTGTAAGTTTGCTTAAGGAAGAGAGCAATGCTATTGGTCGATAGCTATCAGGTAGGCGGGGATTTTTCCCCGGTTTAAGGATAGGAAAGATTATTGAGGTTTTCCAGTTTTTAGGAAAGTGTTGTAGTTTAAGTATTATATTAATTAAATATGTTAGGAGGAAAATTAGTTTAGGTGGAAAGTTTTTGAGCATTTTATTTGTGATATTGTCTTTGCCAGGGGCTTTATTTATTGCAATGTTTTTAATGTAGGTAGTAATTTCATTTGGCCAAACAGTTTCAATGTGTGTGTGAGGTGGGGGGTTGTTAAAAAAGTTTTGTAGGGTAGTGTGTACTTTTTGATCAATTTCAGTTATGTAATTTGTAGGGCGTTTGTTTTCTGTGAAGTTGTGTGTGAGTGAGTGTGCTACGAGGTTAGATTTTTCAATGTCTGATTCAGCAGTATTATTGTTGTTTATTAGTGGGGGAATGTGACTTCTTTTGCTTTTGAAGGATTTAGTAATTTTCCATATGGATTTGTCATGTATGTTAAGTGTTTGCAAGGTCTGAGTCCAGCTATTTTGAGTGAATTTATGTATTTCTTTTTTGATTTGGTTTTGAATTCTGTTAACTTGTGTTTTAATGTTGGGGTCAAGTGTTCTTTGAAATAATTTTTTGGTTTTGTTTCGTAGTTTAATGAGTTGTTTAATGTTGGGTGGTGTGTATCTTTCGTTTTTTGTTGTGATTGGTGTGGAGGCTTTTTGTTGTGCATTATTAATGCATTTTGTGAGGTCATTAATTTTTTGTTCAAGTTGTGTGCTATTGTTGATGTTAGAGTAGTCAATTATGTTTATGTTATTGTTAATTTCTTGTTGAAAGAGTTTCCAATTTGTCGTGATGGCTCTTATGTTGATGTGATGTGTAAGGGTAAAATTAAATTCAAGAATTATTGGGTTATGGTCTGATGAAAGTTCTGGTATGGAGGTGATGGTGTGCTTGTAATTAAAATTTTTTATGAGTGCAAAATCTATGGTGGTGGCTGAGTTGTGACCGTATCTTGTGGGTGTGGGTGGGTATGCTAGTGTAATGTCGTGTTGATTAATATAATTATATAAGTTAACCCCTCTAGGTGTGTTAGTGTTTGCGTTCCATGTTTGGTGTTTCGCATTGAAATCACCTATAATGACACAATTGTTATTTAAGTTAAAGATGGTGTCAAGATCTTGTGTGAAATTGGAGTAGTGTGATGACGGGGGTATGTATGTGGAGACGAGGGTGACAGCTGAGTGGTTAGGTGGGGTGAGAATAACTATGGTTGCTTCTATGTGTTGGAGTGGTGGGGTAGTTAGGCGGTGATGTGCAAGGGAGTTTTTAATGTAAATCATGGTGCCTCCTGATGCAATTTCTTGCGTGTGCCTATCGTCTCTGTAGGCAGTGTAGTTTGGGAGGTGTACAGTGTTTCGTGGTCTCAGGTGTGTTTCTTGTATCATTATTAAGTCGGGGGAATGCTTCTGTACAAAATCTAGTAGCTCAACAATACGAGATTTTAAACCGTTCGCGTTCCATGAGCAAAGGCTTAAGCCGAAAAATTTGTATCTATTGTTCTGTGCAGCTATTGTTAATTGGTTTATAGAATTAGTCATCATTGTCCAACAGAGCTTCTATTAAAGCATAGGTTTTGTTTGTCTTGCCTTTTGCTGCTTTAATTTTGGAAATGTTCTTGAGAAGTCCTGGGAGTTGTTTGAATATTTGTGTTAGAGTTTGGAACATCTCTATGGCTTGAAATAAGTCAGGTGTTTCCTCTTCTTCTTCTATTTGTTGCTTTTTGTTCTTTTGTTGCATATGCTTGTTTACAAGGTTTATTGCTTTGGTTCTATTGTTTTTGTTTGAGCTGGTGGTAAGTTTTTCTTGTTGTGGTTGTGGGTTTGTTTCTGGTTCCTGTGGCGCCATCTGTTTTTTGGAAACGGCGTTAGCAAAAGTGAAGTTTTCTTTGATCAAGTTTTGTCCTTTGGCGATTATGTTTTGCTTTTTCGGAGGTTTTGGGAACTTTTCGCAGCCTCCATATGAGGCGAGGTGTCCCTGATGGTCGCAATTAATGCACTCGGGGTTTAATATTCTTTCTTTTATTGGGCAGTCTCTGGTGAGATGAGGTTCTGCGCATTTCAGGCATCTTGGGTTTATGTGACAGTTTTCTGCCGAGTGGTGAAAAAAAGTTACACCGATAACATTGTGTAACTTTACCGCTACCTCTGTAACCCTCAATTTTGATGTTCATGTAACACAGTTTGGAGATTTCAAATATTTTCTCGGCTTCTTGTGTTCTCGGTAGAGTAGCAAGATAGACCGGAAGCGGAAACTTGGTTCTCCTGTTTGTAAGTTGTACTACACGGATGGGGTTGAAACCTAATTCCAGTAGTTCTTGTTTAATATCTTCTGGATCTGTTTCCCGTGGAAGTCCTTTAATTATGGCCTTCACAGGTCTTTGTTGTACCGGGCGAATAACGTAGTATTCGTACTCGGCTCTGGTGGACAAGTATTGGACTAAGTTTCTATATTCGTCTGGGGTGTTTACATATAATTTGATATATTCCCCTGAGAGCTTTGTGCGAATATCGGGGATAACAAAGTGTATGGCCTGAAGTTGGTGCTTGTAGTTGTTAATTTTTAACATTATTGGTGGAGGGAGTCGTTCCTTGGGTGGGAGGACGACCTCGTTTGTTTGTGTGTTATCTGATTCATGGATTTTTAAATTTTGGAATTTGTTCTGGGTGGTTGTAATTCTAGTATATTCGGTGATTATTTGTCTTTTAGCTGTTTTTCGATTTGGGGGAGTGACGAAGCCGTCTTCGTCTTTCCTTTTTAAATTTAAATTTTTAGTTGGTGTGGTAGGTAGAGTGGTGTGAATGTGACAGCCAGGGACAGAACAAGTAGGAAGTGATGAATACTCACCCTCCGCTGTTGTCAGATCATCCTGGGCCTTGGAGTGAAGTAGGATATAGGAGCGGAACTGCTCGTCAGATTCGTCATGGTCAGGATTCCTTCGGTTGGACTGGATAAGCATATTTACTTCGTCTCGGTAGTGGACGAGTTTTCGAATCCGTCTTTGTAAGGCCTGTAGTATCTCGCATGACTCCCGATTTACATCTCCAATAGGAGATTGAGAACGGGATGAAGATGGAGAAGATAAATCCATATTTAGTTCCATTGTTAAAGTTTCAGGTGCCGGGTCGGATAGGGTGAGGGTCGGGAAAATAGAATATCTTCGCCGAATAGCTCTGAGAAGAGCTGCTTCGATGTAATTTTGAGCTGTTTTAGTTAAAAGTACGGAGAGAGCCGGTTACACGAGCCAGTTGATCTAGTCAATCCAATAATCCTCTCAGAAGTTGAAACGATTTCATCAGAACAAAGCTGGTGAAGTCTAAAATTCTCACACAAACTAATTTTTCAATATTCGCAATTACATAAGTAGTTCTCACCTTTACCGTATTTTACACGGATAATACTTATTGATATTTACGGAACATAAGCAATCCAATCTTGTTAAAAATGAAGTTAATTACTAGAATCACTATCTGAAAAGTTAAAATTTTTACTTAGTTATATTTAGTTTAATTATTATAGTGGTGTTGCTCGGAAAAAGCTATTTTATAAGAAATTTAATAGCATTAAAAGGTTGGGGCAGTAATTATTATTTACCTGCTAGCTCGTCCAGTCTGGAGTTTTTCTCTCAAGATTGAGAGGGTGTCTTCTGATTGGTTGTTGTGGAGGTTGCTTATCAATGGATGGGCAAGTTCAGGAAGGATTTTGTTGTATTATATGACGGAGTTTCTTGAAGATGTTTTAGGGGAAATTTTTAATAATTAGTCTATTAAAATTTCTCTGGGTCAATGTAGTTGTCGATTATTTCTTATAGGGTTGTATTTTTCTTTCACTTGGATGGTTCTAATTGTAGAAGTATAAATTTTATGGTTGCAATTTTTGGATAACTTTTTAATGTAGGTTTTGAGTGAAGGGTATTTGATGGATTTTCTAATATCGATATTGCGGATATACCAATGGGCTTTGACAATCATTCTGGGGCTACATTTTGAGATTTTTCGTGGGTATGGAGAGCTGAGTTAGCACAGTGGGACCATACTGGACATCCATAGTGTTTGGCCCTCGATAGCTACTTATTAGAAACTGATTTCATTAAAGTAACACACACTAAGTGTACTGTATCAATTTTCTCAAATTTTATTTCAACCACATACTCTGCGCGCTCAGTCGCGTCTGCTCTTTCTTTTTCATTCCAAGGCGACAGCAGCGCCGTTTCACAAAAGCGGTCAGGGGGCACAACACATAGAATATTATTAGCCTTATTATCAGGATTTATTCGAATGTCACTTACTCAGATTGGTAATTTTAACACGTTTCGAATAAAAAAAAAATCAATCCCGAAAAGTAAAGTCTTATCATCCTTCTCGATTTTTGATCCTCCAGTTCTTTTCCTTTTTCTTTAAAAAAAAAGCTTTTTTTTCCATTTTTTTTTAAACGTCTTGCCCACTGTTACATCTTGTTTTGTGCAGTATAGCCACGTCGGGCTTTTGCGTCATTAAACTTCACTTTTACTCACTCACTCACATGAGCTCATGGAGGGAGATGTTCAAATCTCGATACTACTAAAGACTCATCATCTTGGGAGATTATTGCTCTGTTTGGCAATCTTGGCACGTTTCGGAAAAACCTTCAACCCCTCTAACTGAAGGATCCCCTCGTAAGAGGTGAATAAAATGGGTACACAGCGTCTGGGGGTATAGCCGGGCACCTTGCCCCTGGGGATTATATCTGGGGACCTTAGGGGCTTGCCCTATTCAAGTAGGTCCGAGCATCATGACCCCGAGACACAATCAGTGTGTAATGACAAGTAGTTGGACGGATGGGAAGGAAGGGTCGACATTTCTAAAACAATTTACTTTATTGACAGCTCAGGTACAAATCTACAGAACAATTCAAATAGAAATCTATCCTATCTCTTTCCCCTCTCAATCTCCCTTTCTCTCTGCTTCTTCACTCTTGAAAGCTTACACTATATATACACATATCATTCTTAATTTGCATGTTTCCGTTCTCTTCTTCGGAGGAAGCCCTCTGATACAAATAACTGTTGAGGAGTGCAAATTCCCCCAAGAGGACTATTAGTGACAAGGTCGCTGATAGACCCATCACAAGTGATCTTTTTCTTTTCCATGTGGTTTACTATTTTTGTAAACACAGGTGGCGCCCACCTGGAATACCCTAGGGATCGTTCTTTGTTTTCGACCCTCCTTCTTGTCAACAAATTTTTATATTTTTCTAATTTTTTTAACGCCAAGACCACAGTTACATCTTGTTTAGCTCAATATAGCTGCATCTGACTCTTACGCCAATAAACTTCTCTTTCACTTACTCACTCTCTCACTGCTCGTTATAAAAGGAACTGATTCTGAAAGTTCTTTTGAAGGACAGTACATAAGTTAGGAGAGAAAAGTTGTCAAAGCACTCAGAATTCTCCTCACTCAGAATAATGACTTAATAACTTCAACTTAAGAAAGTTATCGGTAAATGAAAAAATTCTGAATAACACCCATAGATGGCGCTGGATATTCCAAGGTATTTGGCACGTTGGCTGGAATATCCAACTTGAGCGATAAACGAGACTGCCTCTATGTACAAAGGTATCTTGGGGTAATGGGGGAACATCATGGAGTTTCACTGCTGTAAAGTTGAAAGAGCCAAAGATTTATTTTGTCTATTACTTGAGTTACGTCTCTCTCTCTCTCTCTTTTTTTGAAGGGGATGCGTGCGTATGAATCCAAAGTTTCTTTTCTCCTAGTATTAAAAGCGCTTAAGATTAAAGATGTAAACTTTATTTATTTTTATAAGGAAAAATAATAATAGTAAAAAATAACAAGAAATAAAGAATAGAGGAAAAATTATAGTGAATAAAAATGTAAAACAATAAAAAGAATGAGGAGAGTTGCCAGGCATTTATCAGAGATAGCACTCTGAAATGTTGCCATGTAATATTTTCGAAGATATTCAAATTTAATTTATAAAAACAATCAATATAATGATTATTATTTAACAGCTTACATAAATACATTTAATTAGCATAATTGTTGTAAAACAAAATTTGAATATTATTTTATCATGTCAAAACTAAACTAACTGTATACTTAAATTTTATTTCTACTAAATAGACATATTGCGATTGAACTATGTATTCTATTAATCATAATTGTTCCTAGAAATTAAACTTACTTAAACCTTATGGGTAACTCCTCGTTTTTTTAGAAATTTAAGCAGAAATAAAATATAAGTAATTGGGGGGAAACTTTTTATCTTTTTCAGTCATATTTATTTATAAAAAAAGCTCTCTCTCTCCCCCTCCCCCTACAAAAATTGTTCAATATAAATTTTTGTAGTTCATTTCTTTTCATTTTATTGCCTTAATAGTTAAATTTGGAAAATATATATTATTATCATAATACATTTATTAAAAAAAAAAAAAAATCCGGACAGTAAAGGGAAGCTTGCATCTATTTCAGGTTTGAAACTTTTATCTTTTGTTTTGTCTTTAACTTTTCAGGTTTCTTTTTATATTAAAATATAAAAGTATTTCTTTCCATATGCTACGAAAAGCACTTTCTGAGTAAGACCAGAGTACCAGAGAAAGTTTGTTTTGAATTTTAAAGAAATACTTTTTTTTATTGATGCCTGTTTTCAAAGAACAAGCAAATATTATTGATGTAAATAAGAAATTAATAATCTTTTCTTCATTAAATACTTTGATTGATTTTGTGCTTATTAACATCGAACATAAGAGCAACACGAGGGCTTTGAGCAATGGAACTCGCAATTTTAAATTTCGGTCAAATGACGAGGATGACACTTGAGCTGTAATCCCCCTCTCTAAACTTCCTTCTGATCCTTTTAATCCTTCATTTTTTGTTATTGATTCTGTACACATATTCAAATAAATCCGTAACAACAACAACAACAAAAAAAAAAAAAATGCAGGGCAATGTTTTTACTTTCTAGCTTTTGAAGGTCATAATAAGTTTCCATTATTAGAAGCAAATTTCTCTATACTTAAGTAACGATATGATATGAAAAATAATAATTTAGTAAAGTTTGCTTATGGTTTAACTTTAAAATATTTATGTCCTTCAAATCTTGAAAAACAAAATATGAAACTTGTGCTTAAGATATTTAATAACTTTGTTATTCAATGGCTTCAACATTTAGGAGAACTACATAAACTAATTAGTTATGAAACAACATCAAATTTTATTTCTTTAATTTGTAGATGATGGAAAATTGTTAATGTTAAAACAACTTTAAAGAGACAACATTTGATGATCCTTATCAACAACCGATTACTTTATCTCCATATAACAAAGGATCGAATTCTTATACAAAATTTTATTTGGTTAGTTTCATGGAAGGAAAAAAAATTGTACTATTGGAATCCTAACTAAAGAAATACGTCTTTCATTTATTCATACAATATATGCTTTACTTGGAATATCAAAATATTGTATATAAATGAATTAAAATTTTAGTATTTTCTTCATGGGAAAATCCAAGCAGATGCATCAGAAAGTAGTTTTGGGAAATATAGGACAATTTCAGGTACTCAGTATTCAATATCAGTTCGACAGATTTATGAAGTGGAAGCTAAACTAAGAATGCAAATTTTTTTACCTCTAACTTTAATTTCGAACACTTTTGGGCAGCTTAAGTTAAAAGACATTGATTTAGAATATTCGTGGAATGAAAGTCATTTAAAATCTTCAATATTACATGATTTTAATATAGCACTATCTGAAAAAGATTTTTACGATGTTCAACCTTAACTATCTGTTTTAACATATTTAGCTGAAGACTGTGCAAGAACAACACTTAAAAAGTTAAATGTGACCTTTGTTCCAAATCAATTATTCTCAATAAAACTTGAACTAAATTCTAACTGTCATTTAATGCGTATCATAGACAGAGGAAGTTTATTGTGTCCTACCCCAAATATTGTCTCAGCAGTATTCTACAACTATATAACAGTTCAGAAACTTCTTTCATGAGATTATGAAAATATGTTCCTTACACAAAATAATTAACGTTGAATTACCTCAGAAATATTGATTAGCTTGATAAATTCAAATTAATTTTTTATATGATAAACCTTGAACAAAGATCATGCTTCTGAGCTAGTTTTAAAGCATATTATCCACACTTCTACAAATGAATTATTAAATAACTACTGTAAGGAAAAAAATTATATTAAAGAAGTTGAAACGAAGAAAGAGAATCATATACTTTATTAGCTAAATAACTTGCTTTATTTTTTGTATGGACCAATTTTTGATGCATATATATATTTATTTTCATGTATTTATCTATAACTATGTATGTATGATTTACCTAAAAATATTTTTTAAAATTTATTGAATGGCAATTTTTTTATTTTGTGATTGTGTTTGTCGTTTTTCTTTTTGAATGTTGAATAGACCCATTTCTTGTGCACGTTACTCAGCATAAAGGCGTATTCTTTATATTTAATGTAAAAAGACACTTTAATGTTGCGCATACAGTGAAACGAGGAATTTTGGAAAGCCCTAATTCAAAAGTTAACAAAATTTTGTTTTAAATATATTTTACCGTCAATTATTGACAGAAAAACGCTTCGGTAGATGTCTTTCAGAGAGCCATCTGAAGTAAAAGAAGCAATTAAAAATAAAAATAAAAAGTGATTCACGTTATTATCTGATAAAGTTTACATATTCTTGAACAGGATTCCATAAGAACTGTATGTGTTACTTATGTATAATTATACTAATATTCAATGGATTACTGCATAAAAAGAAATTATTTTGTTATCAAATGCATATGAAAATTAAAAAAATCCGTATAAAATGAGTAAGATACAATGTCACACGTGCAGGTTTCAAGATTTTTTTAAGCTACATGTTCGACTCATTTTCTTGTCAACCAATTATTTTTTCCCTTAATGTTCAAAAGATGCCTTTGAGAGAGCTATCTGAAGTAGAAGAAGCAATTAGAAACAAAAAGTGATTGATAATATATTTCAATAAAGTTTACATATTCTCGAAGCATTTTTCATAAGAATGTGAATGAATTATGTATAAATGAAATTATTTTGATACCAAATGCAAAAAAAGTGTGTATATACTTTTATCACAAATACACATTGTTTGGCGTAGCATAGCTATATTTGACTCTTGTGCCATAAAGCTCTCTTGTCTTGGAGGAAAAAATCACAAAATAGTATCAAGTAAGGAGGAAAATGTAACATAATGTGGGGAAATTTTACAATATCCATATGACAACATTGAACAAACGGCTCTTTCAAATATTTCCTTTTAAAATGTGGCTCCTAATGATAGTGCAACTGGCACCCATGTTATAAAAGATTGTGTTATTAACTTCGCACTTAAAAGCAACACGATGAATATTGGCGACACACCTCACAATTTTGAACCCCAGTCAAGGCACCAGGAGTACAATTGTGATCTGAAATTCTACTCTCCATACTTCAACACCACGCCAACGTGATGGCTTGGAGTCTCTACAGATGTAACGTACATCTACTCCTCTAAATGGTGGTTTTCAACGAAATAAGGGCTCGAACCCATGCCTCGATGAGATGCTTAATTTAATTTGAAAAATATTAATAAATAAACAAAAGAAATTAAGTTAAATAAAAAAAATAATAACTTTTGTTAGAATAAACAAATTAATTCAATGCATCTGAGTGACTAAATTAAAATTTCACATTTTATGCTTCACGAAATAATATAATTTGCATTTTGTTATATTTTTTAAGGGTTAAAGAAAATTTTGTTGTATTTTTTAAAGGTTAAAGGAAATTTAAGTAACTTTTAATTGATTTCGGAAAAGTTCAATATTAATTTAATTCAGATTCTCTCTTCTCTGCTTTCACTTCACTAAATCAAAACTTGTATTTTAAACATCTTTTCAATAACACATATTTATCATTGCACAAAAATAAATTTTTATGAACATACACAAAATATTCTCAAATAGGAGAGTTTATTAGTGGTTAGTTCTTAAGTTTTCGCTTACTCTTCTGTGAATCATAAAGCTTTCTCCATTATTTACCATAGTCACAATTTACAAGTTTCTATAATTTCATTTCAGAAAGTAACTGTAAATGTTCGTCAAAAATAAACATTTCTCACCAAGGGTACGTTCTACAGAAAAATATGCTGGCACCATCTGTTGCAGATAGTCCGAAGTACGCCAATAATTAATAAAAATTCATTTGAAACTTTAAAAAATTGATTAATAACGTAATAAAACTTTATTCTGGCTACGCTATTCGATATAGAGAAGTGTATACTTCTGATTGAATCAATAATTTTTTTCTTGTAGAAAATGTGTTCTAACATTTCTTCTCCTATACTTTAACATAGAAAATTGAATATCCATTTTACATAAAGGCAAAAAATTGCATGTTTTTTTTTTTTTTTTAAAAAAAGGAAAATTATAAGAACGCTAATTAGTAAATAATTATATTTGTTATATCCATAGTAATTATATTAGTATTTAAGCATTTCTTCTACCTGAAAATGTGTTCGAATTTTGAGCCCTATTCTTTAACATTAGCCGAGAACAGCCTTAAATCTCCATAATACCACCCAACAATGACTTCAAATCTTCATTGATAGTGAGTGATCTCTACAAAGGAACTAAATAGCACTTCTCTCCACCCCGAAGAGGACGCGGGAAAAGTTGCAGGAATTGCTGCAAATAACCCTGCCGTTTACCTTCCCCGAAATCTATTAACTTAATCGTAAAAGCCTATTTAACTTTAAATAAATTTCTAATTGTTCTTTCAAACTTTTCATAAATACTGAGTAGAAGCTGCAAACTCTCTGGTGCTCGTTTGCCATCTTATTTATTAGTAATTGAATGACTGTATCCTGGTGAGCCTTTACCTAGTGTCTTTACGTTGCACATGTACGGTTATTTTGAGTATTAGAAGCTACATTAGAGCTATTAGTGAAATTTCATTTTATCATCCTGACATTGTGTATCTAACTGTAACTGTTTTTTCTTGTTAAAAATGTAATTATTTATTTTTTAAATCTGTATTTGTAGGATGATTAATTCTTTTTTTACGATAAAATAACTTGATAAATGACTTACATCCATTAAAATTGTCCGCAGTTTCACCTGTGTTAAATGTGGATTAAAATTGAGCAATAATGGGTACTCGAAGGTATGTTGATATATACTCATACTATGATTCGTAAATGCCCGGTATGTATGCAAATAAATGTAGTTGGTATCTATAAATAAAAAAGTGAAAATTATTCAGTCATTTATTTTTCTCAGCAGTTGTTTGTCATAATCTATCAAATTTTGATATGTGGGAACCTCAAAAATACGTAAAATAAATGTTAACAGGGAAACGGTTAAAAATTACTAAACGTTTAAATGAGCATAATGAATCGTACAATACTGCCATGATTTATCATAATGATACATATTTAGAGATTAATAGTATGAAATTTTTTTTTAAATAAATTAGCTTGGATATCAAGAAACAATATAATCGGTGGTAATATATGTAGTAAGAGACAAATATTTCTATTTGAAAACTAGCAGTTATTTTTTCCATCCTCAAGATTTCAGTTTAATTTCTGTAACAATAGTGAAATAAAGGAAGATGTGTGTAAGTTTAACTATATTTACTTTAATGAATTAATATTTGCTAGCAGTCTATTTTGTCAATATATTTGTTTTATAATATCTCTATTGTATCTTGCTAATAGAAAGGCTAAATAAATTTTATGCATAGTGTCTTATAAAGATATTCTGATTTGGTAATATTTTGCTTTTAAATTATCATAAATTTAGTTTTTTAAAAACATAGGAAGCAAAATATTTCTCAAATTTTTCATTAAACATCAATAAAACTAAATTTAAAGTGCATTCACGAAATATTTATAAAATGAATGTAAAATCATATGAAGTTTGCTTTCAAGAGGTTTTAAACAACATTATATTTATCAGTTTATAAATTATATGCTAGATGAAAAATTTTATGAGTAAAATGTTAGTGGGTCTTATGCTATTTCTGATTAGTAATTTTAATTACTGAGGTTTTATACATCAGAAATATAATTCTTTATAAGACAACCCTATGAAATATGCACATGGGGGGGGGATAATTAATCTTGTAATTATTAAGGAGAAAATAAATAAAAACTAAAACCCATAAACTTATTAACTCATAAAGTGCCATTGTTCCCAATTTGGGAATAATAACTTCAGATTTTCTTCTTTCAAAATAACTATTCCAAATATTAAGAAAAGGCTGATTTTATTAGAATCTTCTATGTAAGTGATAAATTCTGTAATTTTTTTCAAATCTGGTCTGAGAACTTTTTCTTATGAAAAATATTTTTTATAGAAAATTAAACTGGAAATTTGGTTTTTGGTACTCATTCAATACATGTTTTTTTTCCCCCTTAAATTGTATTATAACGAAAATTACTTTCTTGGTTAAAAATTTTAATAACTTTGTCTATTATGTGGAATATAAGATTCAAAGTGAATATATATATATATATTGCAATAATTGAAGAAAGAGTAGCTTGTTCCTATTTTGAGAACATTAGGGCCATCAGTAGTTTTTGAAACTTATTAGATTTCAACCATTTCTTCTCTTCTTTTTACTGCCATGCTACTCCTGAAATAGCTGGTCTCTGACTTGTGGTTAGTTTGACATAGATTAGTCTACTTTGCAGAGCAAGGCTTGTTTATTATAGCTTACCTATTTCTTTCATTGTGCATAATCTGACTTTTAGTTCAATATTGTTAAAAAAATCTTTGTATAGAAAGAACTTTGGATTATTTGAATTTAATGAATTTTCAGATGATCTTGTGATTGTCACCTTGTCATCATAATAACAAATTAAGATGTCCAAGGAAGTAATTTATCTGTTGATATACAACAAAATGTATCTGGTGAAAAGAGATTTCTATAAATTTGAATAATGAACTCAGATGAATTGAATAAGACAAAAATAGTGCAATAGTTATTTTGAAAAATATTAGAAAAAAACATGAGTCATAATAGCAAAACATTTAGCTATTTATTTTGTTCAAATATACCTCCAATAGTGAAGGAAACATTTCTGCATTCAAAGTATATCCAGAATTAACACAAAAGACTTCATATGTACTATTTATGATATTTTCTGAGGACAAAATTATTGCTTTTTCATTATTGAAGAAATCCGGTACTATTCAAATAAAAAGGATATTGGATTTTCTGGATATTATTTTCTCCCTTAAGAAGACATCCTAGAACACATCAGATAATTGCTGTAATCCATTTATTCAGAATTCTATGAGCAGACATGTGACATAAACAAAAATATGCATCTGTGCAACAATGATACAGTTGATCTAATGAGCTAATTTACCAATGTGTACCTATTTATTGATTTGATTTTGTAAAAAAGCTTCTGTAGCGGCTTAGAGTATTTTCTGAGTTTCGTGCATCAGCAGAGAAATGATTCCATATGCACAAGTCATCATTCTGCAAAGATGTGTATGCAATTGAAACCCCTAAAATCTGTATATAAAAATGTGGATTCTTGCATCGTTATAAGATTCTTCTCGGAATCTACATGTTTGTAAAGAACAGGCACCAAATTATGCATTCCTATTGGGAATATTAGCAGTGTTGCATTTGACTACATTTGTTTCAAATCCTCTGAAACATGAACTTTTTTGGTTAAAGTTCAGTATCGGGTGTCTCTTGGCGACTCTGAAGAAAGGTCGCCAAACTTGCATTACATAAGTAGTAACATCTTGAAGATGTTGCAAATGAGAAGCTAATCAAAATGGTGCAGATTTGATCGGAGGAATGAAATGTAAACACTAACAATTGAAGAATTATTTATTAATAATTGTTTATAAACAATTTTTTATTTATAAATAAGAATTGCTCATTAACAAGTCTTATTTTTTAACAATTATTTATAAATTGATAACTATAATTATGCAATAATATTACATATTTTTGTAATAATGCATAAGTAACACATGATTTTCTTATGTGAAGAGGAATATTATGAAGAAGAAATTTGTCAAAAATGTACCTACCTTTATTAACAGAGTTCCTTGGTTGGTATATAAACTTTCACAATAGAATCCAGAAAGATGTTAAATAGCTATTGCAGGCTGTTGGACTTGTGCATTTTACACCACATTAACTCCACAAGGTACAAATCAAATTGATCCACATTCCTATATATATACGGTGCCCACATAGCAATTTTTTTATGGAACTCCACAAACTCTATAGAATTTGTGTGAGCTCTAGTTTCTGGTTCTTTGAAGCACAAGCTGTGATTAACTGTAAGATTGGTGAATCCTTCATCCTGTAAACATATATGATTTTCAGGAGTCCAAAATTATAATTTTCCCTGTTTCAATATTTCTTTTGATGGATTTCTCTGCTGGTGTTTCCTTAGATCTGTTGGCAACAATGTTTAAAAAAACATATATATGAACCCCTTTGCACCCCAAACACCCATGTTCCATTCACTCTTTTGCCATTTATACTTTCGCTTCCCAAACATGCTTTCATCTCTTTCCACAATTTCTCCACAACCCCAAGCATGCTAATTTGAAAGATGCACATATCCATGCACACTTCTTGACAAAAACTCATCCAATCTGGGACACTGCCTCGAGATTCTCTTACCTCTAAAGCAATGGAAAAAACGGTTAGCCATTTGCTCCCACATATTCCTTATCAACAAAATCTCAATAATGCTTAACTTAATTTCTGCAAACCAACTGTTCTTTTTCAGATATCTTCCAAATATGATTAACATTCACACCTATCTTTCAATACTCCCAAATATATCCATCTTGCAATTCCTTTTTTTTTTGTACCAAATGCATATCTTTCTAGCAGACTGATCGTTCAACCTTTTTTACAATTAAATTTTTTCCATGCACCCTGTAAAACATTCATTTTACCCTTTCTTTCCAAATAATGATAGTTTGAGATGAAAACCAACGTTTTAATATGGTGGCAAAGTTTATTAAAACAATTATTGAAATATTAGTTAAAAATTGTTGCAATTGTCTAAATATTGCATTGGTAGGTGAGTAAGAACAATTTCCAAAATTTCAGGGCTCTAACTTAATGGAAAGTTGTTTAAATTAACTATCAAAAATTTGATAACACTCTGATACACACACACCAAGTGAAATACATTAAAACTAACTAAAATTAATTAATCTGTAAATTAAATGGTTGGAATGCAGTTTAGACAAACCACTCTTGGAGACAGGAATTATTTAGCAGTATTTTTCCAAATGTGGCTACCCTGGTCCGCTTCGCGGACTTATCGTTCAGCAAAAAAAAAAAAAAAATCGCCAAGTTTGGCAATTTTTGAAACTGCACCAAGTGGTTGAGCTAAACTGTATTACTTAAAAAAATATTAGTTAAAACTTATCGCAAATGTTTAAATATTACATTGTTAGCAAGTAAGAATGATTCTCAAAGTTTCAGAGCTCTAACTTAATGGGAAGTTGGTTAAATTAACAATCGAAAATTTGGTATCACACACACCAAGTGAAATACAAAAAAAAACGCTTTAATAAAAAAACATAACTTATATTTTTCTAACATTCTTCAATCTTAAACAAAAATCCATCAAAAAAACTAAATAGTAATTCTTGATCTCTCAAAAAATGTTTGAAAATCATGCACCATTTTTAACACGTAACAATCAAGAGTACAGAACATGTGACATATGCAAATTTCTTTAACCTAAATCTTTACATTTAAATCATTATCGCAACCAAAAGTCACCAAGTAACACCTGATTAACCACTTTGGTTAGATAGTTTTTGTGTCCATATGATGTTAGGTAGAAACTATGTACTGTAGGAACAATTCAGAGTAACTGGTTAAAAAATTATCCTGTAATAAATTTTTAAGTTTTGAAGAAAAGAGTGAAACATTTGACTAGATTGCCACATATTTTATCAACATTGGGAAGTAGAAAAACAACCAAGTTGTTTGTTTAGCTTCAGATTTTGAAACAGTAGGACCAATAGGTGCAGCAAAAGGATGGAGTACAAATGAAAAGGAGGGGGAAAAAATGATATATCACAGTTGCCTATTGTTGTTTTTTACAACAAATGTATTGAAGGCTTCGATCCTCTTGATTGATTTTTGAGCCAGTATCAGCCAAAACTAAGAAATGGGTGGTGACCATATTTTACAAACACACCAAGAAAGATGATACCATTTATGTCAAAAAATAATGCCTCTAACGAATTTCTACATTTCTTGGGAAGACACAATATATAAATTTTGTGCGTGTTGTTTACAATAAATATGGAAACATTTTCTGTACTTATTGCAACTTTAAAAATTATATATATTAAACTTTATTGAAATCAATTCAATTTTCTATAAATGGAATAAAGAGTGTTAAAAAATTCATTTGTGGCATTAACAATGTCTCGAGAAAATTAACAATGTCATATCGGAATAATTATAAAATGCATGCATTAGTATTTCATGACTGCATTATCTAAGAAGCAAAGGTGCAGGTTTTGATTGTGTTACCCGTTATTTATTTGAAGATGCCATTCGGTAAAGAGTTATCTGAAGGTGAAGGGAGAAAAATTGTGTTTCATAAGAGTACTAATAAATTGAATGAGAAATAGTTAAGTTGATGAAGTCTTCAAAAACTGCCATTAACAATGCCATAATTAAAAAAGATGATTCAAACACAGTAAAATGATCTGGAAGAAAAAGGATTTCGACAGCAAAGGATGATGAACAGATTTTTCGACTTATAAATTTTGCAACATTTCAGCAAAAACAACTTCTCATGTCACAGTATGGAAGAGTCCTATATCAAATACTAGTGCAGAATTTATGAAAATAGAAAAAACACTGAAATCAATGAAATATCATCGAGAAATTGGCTAAAAATGTCATGTCATGGAAGCAAATTATATTTTCTGCTGAAAAGAACTTTAACCTTAATGGTCCCGGTGGTTGCAAATATTTTTAGCATCACTTGAAGAAGGAACCAAACAATGTTTCAGTTGAAAAATAGAAGGAGAATTAGTAACGGTTTTCGAAGCCTTTAATCATGATAGATTTGTGATTCATAGTGAATTTTGGTATTTATGGATTCTGATTCTGCACAATAACAAGTCATGCTGTATGATATTTTGATACTGCTTGGGCGTTTATTAGTTTGTTCTAACAGGATATTTCAGCTGAATAATGCATCTTGCAATACATCTGAATCCCAGGAATAACTTAAAAAGGAAACAGAGTTGCCATGGTAAAATCAAAGTCCAGAGGAAATTGTGCGTTCAGAAATATTGTGTCATTCTTTTATTTTATTGTTATTCATTTTAACTTTTATTGTACAAGTAGCCCTCCTACAACACAATATCTTGTAACATGATAGGATAAATTGAGATAACCTCATATGAAACTCTAACCTGTAACATGATTTCATTCTAATACAATAAAAAAATTGCTGTATACTGAAATTGGGGCTTGAACATACTGTTCCCCAGACCCATGTAGTAGTTTTTAGATTATGAGATGTTAGAAAGCTAAATAATTTTTATTTGTTTCAGAAGTTGCTTCTATGGGAAACATTTTTTTTCTCTCTCCTTTATATTTTGAGATGTTGTTCTTAATTCTTCCATACCAATTATTTTGAATTAAGAAATAAAATATTCTTTAGAATTACTAATATATAAACTCTCCCAGAACTTATTACACAAAACATCATTACTGGACATATTATGGCAGTTAGTTAAGAATTAATGTTAGGACTAGTTTTTTTTTGTACAGATAGATTGATCGTTTACTAATGTCACACTTAAATGAAACACGGGTTATTGGTAATGATCTTCAGTCGTGATGAAAATGATACTTGAGCTGGCATCTCTCTCTCCGAATTTCTACATCATGCCATGGCTGACCATTGAGTCTAAGCAGGTTTAACATGCAACAGTTCCTCTACATTGCGAATCTTTAGTGGCATCAGGTTTCAAACTTGCGACTTAATGGAAGCGAGTCATGGGTTCAAAGCAGGTGAATTCGTAATCATGACCACTTGGCTATCACACTTGTGTTAGAAAAAGGAAATGGGGTGGGTAACTAACTCAGTGTAGTATTGACCAGTCCAGAGTAATCATTTTTCTTTTTTCCCTCTGAAGTCCATGAAAATGATGCCCTACACGTCCTTAAAATTCGTCGCACTAAGAAGCAACACAAGGTTTATTGGCAATGAACCTTCTAATTTTGAACCTTGATCAGGTCACAGTAGATTAGTGATCATTGTTTTGGATTCGCATCTCAGATTTTGTCTGGACGTGGGTATGAGCCTTGATGCACGTTAAATCTGTCAGAGCCCTAAGTCCTGTTGGCGTGGTGTGGAAGTTAGGAGAGGGAGGTACCAGCTCAAGTGTCATCCTTGTCATTCTGCCGAGGTTCAAAATTAGGAGATCCGTTGCCAATGGCCCTCTTGTTGCTTCTAGAGCAATGTTAATAAAAAAATCCAGCATCTTTTTTAATATTGAACTCTGATAGTTGAACAAATATTCCTTTAAAATATTGTGTTATAGAAATATTTCTTTTTAAAAACCTTTTCAAAAGATTTTTTTTTATTGCATTAAATGTTTTTCTTAAAGTTGTACATTTCAAGCAATTGTTTATTGTTACATATAAATTGTGACTCTTCCAAGAATTAAGGTGATCCCTTTTTATATTATACGAATAATTACTAATATTAAATTCACACATACACATATATTAATTGAACACTGCAGAATTGCAGATATATTGATTTACTTTAATTATATTGTATTTATTAAAACTTATGAATTCAGTAGCTTTAAAAATATGGAAATAAAGTAGGGTTTTTACAAAAATAAAATTTATTGTTTTAATTTGTATCACTCTCCTTTTATAGGGCTTTTGGTCCTTTATTTAGAACATATTGTTATACTTTTTTCAAAAAACTTGGCAATAAACTTGGTTTGTGCATTTTAATTATAAAAGTTTCATTCAATGAAACTTGTTAAAATTTAAATCATATTTGATATTTTTCTCATACATATTAGTGGCATGTATTATAAAAATACTGTCAATACAATAAATGTAAAAGTTAAATTTAGTTATTTAACTCGTCTTTTTCGACTCCAGATGATTTACATTTATTTATTCTTTTTTGTAATATTGTGGGTAGGGGAAGCATTAGCTGCATTTTTGTGTATCATTTTGTAAGAGAATCTGTGGTATTTAATTTTAAAAATTGTGATGTTTTGTATGTAAAAAGTGCAGAAAGTAGTAGTCCTCCAAAAACTGTACCTAGCAGTTAAAGGATACACCAAGCACTTTGTAATAGCACCCATATATTGAATATCATTATCTCTGTTGGAAATTGTATAATTCTTTAGTAATTGCAATTCACAACTAATATGATATTCTATCACAGCAACCAAGTAAAGGAAATTACTGTAATGAAAGGAATGCATCATTAATTGTATCACAGTTTTATCCTTTCTTTCTTGACATGATCAATTAGTTGCAGGTATGTTTTGGTACTTTATTGGCATTAAAGCATTATTTATGCTTATATTTATTTGAAAAAAAGTTCATTTTGGATAATTCTTTTATCTGAAAGAATTAATAGCAGACTAAGTGTATGAGAGTTTATTGAGAACCAAAGGGCAGTCAGAGCAGTCCTTTTACACCAATCAAGAATGAACTCTTGTTTCTTTTATCACAAAATAAAAATACAAGACAAAAATTTAATTTTTTAAAAAGAAAAAAATGTCTGAAAAAAATGACGGATCAGAAATTTTGAACAGTTAAGCTTGTAAAATTCACTGCTTCCTGCTTCAATATTGGAAAGGCATTGAAAGGGACTTTATCCTGAAAATTAAGTATGCAAAAACAATCCATTAAACAGTTCAATGTTTATGATGGTATCAATTTGAAATGCAATGATGATAATTGAAAAATAGGAAGAATATAGGATTTTGAATAATGGTATGTAGGATATGATTTATTCTCGTCCATTATATTTTAATTCTTGTAAAAAATATTGTACATTAAATATGTAAGCCCACAATCCTATTTTGACACCCTTGGGCCTTGAAGAAAACTTTGACTGTGTTAATACCATTTAAATAACTAGTTTCCAAAACTTAATTTTAAAAAAATATGTACTGCCTCTATGGAAACAGTATAAACTGGCTGAAGCCCTCTCACATCCTTCCTCTCCACCAAAAGGTAATTTCTTGTGAAGTATGTGATTTTTAATGTCATAAGAATTACTTTTTGTATTTAACTTCAATATTGATCTAATTACCATAAATTAGGAAGATATAAATATTTTGTATAATTATCAGGATTCATTTGTTCTAGGTGTGGCTATTAAATAACAAGACTGAGACTGTAAAATATTTTATTTTGATTTCATACATATTTACTTATTATTACCATCATTATACAGCCCTCCTCTATTCCTGCTTCCTTGTGAATGTTCCATTTTTCAAAATAGTGCTGAAAATCTGTCAGGCTGCATGCTTTCTCTTTCACAGCTTTAATGGATGCAAATCTTGTTCCTTTTAATGCAGATTTCATCTTAGGAAACAGAAGTCCCATGGAGCAATAAGGTGGATGGTCCAATGCCAGGATGTTGTACTTAATGGGAAGTGACAAAACCTCTTGACAGACAATATGAAATGATTTGTCCTACCACAATTCAGGTCTTCTCCCCCCCCCCTTATTCTTTCTCGGAGTTCAGCAAGAACAGGAAGGTAGTCATGTTGATTTATAGTTTGACCTTCAGGAACCCAGTAAAGATACACAATCCTATGAATATATATATAAAAAAAACAATCAACATTGCTTTGAGTTTTAATTTTCTTATTCGAGCTTTTTTAGCTCTCAGTGAAGATGAGCTCTTTCAATGCAAGGATTGGTACTTCATTTCCGGATCATAAGTAAAAAAACCACAATTTTTAGCATGTTATTATCCTTTCCCATGGGTCATTTTCAATGGCATTCAAAGTGTCAGTATAAACATTTTTACGAGCATTTTGTTCAAACATGAGAATTTTAGGTACGATTTTGGCATATGCTATTTGCATGTTAACATTGTTATGTAAAATTTGCCATATGGATTCTTTGTTGATTCAAACAGTCTCAGCACTTACACGAATACTTAACCGATGGTCAGATTGAATCAGATTACCGATTATTTTCGATATTATCATCTGTTTTTAACATGGAAGGGTGACCCAGGCAATAATCATTTTCAACGTCTTCTTGGCTATCTTGATAAAGCTTAAACCACTCAAAAACACATGCACACAATTAACATTCCTTGTCATGAACTTCAATAAATTATAAGTTTCGGTAACAATTTTTCCAAGTTTCATATGAAATTTCACTACAATTCGTTGCTCTATTGTTACTCTTATTTTTTGGTAAAAACGAGAAAAAAAAAACCCTTTTAATGCAAACAAAGACTGCAGCTATACAGATTTGTTTACACAAGTGAGAGGCATTGCATTCAAAAGCTTCATGCTAAATAGCTGTTGGTCGTAGATGTTTGGTGCATGCTTATATCTTTTCTAACAGTGTCAGTCTCATTATTTAATATACACACCTCAAAGAAGAAACCAAATTAAATCAATGAGAAAAAGGAACAGTGAAATACAAAAAAAAAAATGAAATAGTTAAAAAAAATCCTTGTGTGTTGCCTTTTTTTTTTTTTAAATTCTTGAATGTGATGTTTAATTTATTTAATTCATAAATCTGGTTTAAGCTGCAGAAGAATTAATATACCTTTTGAATATATGTGTTGAAATTTTAAACTTATATGCTGGAAGTAATTAAAATTTTTCTTATTTTTTACAAATATTTTGCAGTTAAATTCTTTAGAACTTAAGAATTAGATAATGTTGTTGAAATTCAAGTGAATTATAAACATAAATGCTAAACTTTCTTGTGGAAACTTCTGAATTTCAACCCCTAATTAATGATCTAAACTGATAAATAAATATATTACCTTTGTAATAAATTTATTTGTTATAGTCACAGTAGGTGGTTTCATCCTAATATCACTGGAGTTGATGCTGAAAAGATGCTCACAGATAGAGGACTTGATGGAAGTTTTCTAGCGAGACCCAGCAAATCGAATCCTGGTGATTTCACTCTCTCAGTGAGGTAAAACAAATGTTATTTATTACATATGTATTTTATAGATTTAGAAACATTCAAATGGTTTTTAAACATATGTAACCTACACTTTATATTACTGCTTGAAAATGTGCACATTGGAGTTTTTGTAATATCCAAGCAATCGGTAGGTATTAAATCAGTTGTATGTACTGAAAACTGTGTGATTTAATGAAATACCACTTTTAACAAAAAAGCACCAGGATGTACATATTGTGAAAAGAATAGTGTAATTTATTGACATGCATAATTGAAATCATGCCAAAATTCCAGTTAATTTTTCAAGAATTAAAAGCAAAATGCGTGTGAATTAATATGAGAGGTAACAAACACTTTTTGTTAGCAAAGTGGATTCATGTGCAGGATCTTTTTGACTATTTTCACCGAACCTGGAAAATGTCTTCAAGTAATAATTGGATTGGAAATTATTGATGTAAGTTTGGCTGGAATTGTATCAATTTTCACATCATCAACAGAATTTTAAAGTTCAGCAAAATTCTATAATGAAAAAACATAGTTGCTGTACTTTTTACAACAATGTGTAAGGTTTTACACTTTTTCTCTGAAGTTTAACCCTTTGACGGTTAGAAGAATCAACAGTTCTTGCTCTTTTGTTATATGCAGCATTACAATCATATTGTCACTGAAAGAGGCAGCTCCCCCCCCCCCAAGTTGCCTATGAAAATGTCACTGTTTCCTGGCAATTCTGCAGATAACTTGCTCACTGTGATGCACTTTAAAACATGGAAATGCTTGTAGTAGAGCATTGTAGTCATTGCAATAAGTGTGTGCTTCACAGAGAATTTTTTCCCATTGTTTTCAAGTTTGCTGTATCATACCACACATCATCTGGTAGGTTCATTCTTCTGTTGGAAGAATATAATAAAAAAAAGTAGTAAGTTGGCAGTCTTAAAATGTTAGTAACGGAATCAACAAGTTTTATTTTCAAATGTTTATCAGGGTTAGCTTTGGAATTTATATTAATTTTACGCAATTCTCATCACTAACTGTTATTTTTCTTCTGAACTTGAGAAACTATTATGATACTCATCAGACTTAAAACTTGGATTAACTATCAAAATCATTTCCAAAACATTTTAATTTTGAAATTTATTTACTTCTCTTTTGAAGAGCATTCCAGAAACAAACTGCAGCAAAAAAATATCCTGATACTTATCTTGCCATCTGTATAGCATAAAACTAATTTGATATTGCATGTAGATATCCTTCGTAATTCAAACAACACTAGATAATATTGATGGATGAGTTCAATTCTGACAGGCCTGTTTTGACCAAAAGTACTAATATAAGTTACAACTTAAAGCAGAGTATAACAAACACCATTCTTTAAAATTAAACTTTATTTAAAAATAAAATTATTTAATTATTAATCTCCCTGTTCATTATCAGCTAATTAACAAAAAGATGTATGTTGCAATCAATGCCATGTTTGATTCAAAACATACAAGTATCATATGTTGGTAAACCTGTTAGTTATGCGAACCGACAAGAATGGGAATGTGACACTGTACAAACCAGATCTTCTATTCATCAGAAATCTCCATTCAATCTTATCAGTTGTAAAAATATGTAGCCAGTCATAAAAGTCAACACAAAATAAGTTGAATGCAAATCCACTTTGCCTCTTGATTTCTTGAATTTTTAGTACTGTTAATATGTTAGTTTATTAAATTTGTGTCTTATAATGCTTGCTCTTTATGATTTGTTACATCATGACTGACAGAGTTATACAGTATTGCGTCTTGTTACTTCTTTTTAGAGTAAATGAATTTTTAAATTATATGTACACTTTTTGGAAACTTCGACTAAGTGGCATTAAAGGATATTTGTCACCAAATGACATTTTTTCATTATTACTTTATAAGGATTAGATTTGAATTTAATGTAATAATAAAAATTGTATAATGATTTATATTCATGTTATTCAATTTTCAAGTGAATTTTTTTCTGTTATTAACATATTTTTGCTCAGTCACAAGTTAATTCATATTTTCAAGCACAAACATTGATCCATCGCAAATTAATTTGAGTTTGCACTTGCATTATTAATTTCAACTTCTGAAGCCCAGGGCAAAATGAAATATTTCTAAATCTTTGTTCATTTTGTTTAGTTTTTTCCACTCATAAAGAAAATACTTCTCTTGGTATTTAGGCTTCTATCACAATTTAGTAGTACAGAAATTTCAACCATAACAGAATGTGGCAATGAAGAAATTTTCAATAAATTATGCACTGATACTTTATCTGATTGTCCAAGTAATTTGGATACAAACTGTAGTGATTTGGAAAGCGATGGTTAATTGGAAGACGGTTATGATAGACCGCCAAAATGAGAAGAAAAAAAGAAATATGATAGAATCTAATAATGAAAGTGACTTTGAAGATGAATGGATTGAAAATAATACTACACCAACCTTGGAGAATTACGCAAATATTTCGGGTGTAACTGTCAAACTTTGTGATGCACCGAGCATCAATGTGATTATCAAATATTAAAAGATATGTTCAAAGTTTCATCTTAATTCATTATGTATAGATAAAGTTTATTGATATTGTTTTACTTTCACATTCAATTATATGTACAAAATAATAACCAGTGACATAAGATAGCCTATGTGTAAAATTTTTGGCCAATATTGTGTTAATTATGCATAAACATTTTTAGTGGTGATTCATTTGAATAAGCTTTTATTTTTAATGTCAGGGATATATTCTTCAAATAAAAATTTAACTTACTTTTATAAATTTAACTTTTCTCATTATAGGAGAAATGGTGAGGTGACCCATATAAAAATCCAGAACACAGGTGACTACTACGATTTGTATGGAGGTGAAAAGTTTGCAACCTTAGCTGAACTTGTGCAATATTACATGGAAAATCAAGGACAATTAAAGGAGAAGAATGGGGAAGTTATTGAATTAAAATATCCATTAGTTTGTGCTGACCCTACTACAGAAAGGTATATATTGTATATATATATATTGTAATCAAATAAAGAGTATCTCAAATAAAATTCATATTAAAAACTTAATATCAGATTGTATTAGTACTTTAACATTCATGCTATTAAATTTTTATGTTATTTGAGAACTGCAAAGTAAAATATGTATATCAGTAATAACAAGAATCAGCTGAAATAATTTTTAGAAAAATCATTAAATTTTTAAAATGTCAAATACTTCATACTATTTCATCACATGCATGGGCCTTACAGACTTGCCAAGTCTTCAGATTTAAGCAGGAGATTCCTGATTTTTTATTTGGTTTTTCTCATTTTCTCCTAATTTTTATGTAACTTTCATTTTAAAATGTGTTTATTTATATTCTGAAAGCATGGTTATCATGAACTGAAATCAATTTTTGAGCAACAATTTTCGGCAATGCAATATGCATGTGAGATTGGGCATGGTATTAAGTGTCACATTACAATAAACCAGTGAGAATCAAGCACCATAGGAAATTTGCACTACACTTATGCATGAGAATGACTTATTTTTTTTTTTATCTTCAGAACTTAACAAAGCTTTTTTCCATTTGTGTTCTCAGTTTTACCATCTTTTGATATTCTGGATACTATTTTGCAATCAATGATTTTGAACCATCTATAATGACCAGTCATTCTGGGTCATTTAGCGATCATTTTGACCGCAATAAAAAAAAATCAAGAGTAAATATTTGACTTTTAATGCAATTTTGATTGTAAAATGTTAAAGGAAATTATTTTAAATAATTTAAAAACATGCAACATTTTTTAACAGTAAAATTTTGTAATGCATATAATAAAATGCATGAAACGAACCTTTGTTTTCAAAAAAGAAAGTTAGCATTTTATTCTTATTGAGTGCTTATTTCCCATTGTAATTTTTAACAAATGATGTACATCAAAAACATTAAATGTACTATTCATATGACATTTTCCTTAAATGGATTTAACACATGAGGAACACACCTCTTTGATATTCTTTTGGCTCCACAAGCATCTATAGTATTAATTACTAATGGTTTCAGAAGTGCTTGGAAGCCATACACGTTGTTTCTACTGACAAATAATATGATGATCTCAATTTGCTAACATGGTTGAAATGAAGAATCTTCGAGAAATTTGCGATTAATTACATGCCCAAAATAAATTGAAACATGTATAGTTGTATTATCTATAACACTGTAAAATTGGCTTCTTGAAGCCTATCACATTGTGTACAATCGGATTGTATCATCAAGTACGTCTGCATCATATTTAGTGCAGTTGTAACAATATACTGTTTTCTGTGAGCTTTTCTGGATTAAGAGCTGTGTTATTGCCTCTATGCATAGCTGAAGATGCTGTAATTTTTTTTAAAACCCTGGAAAACAATAATAGTTTTTTCGATGTTCATTTTGTTCACTAGAACTTTTGATAAGACTCGCTTCATTGTTATATCTTTGTAAATCAGAGGCAACTCTTTAATTTAGATGGGTTTTACTGACAACAGAAATTCTATTAGCCAACAAATGTTCCCAGATTTCTGAGAAGTAAAATCATTGCCTGTTTTGACATTTCTTCTCTTAAAAAATAAATGAAAATCTATTAGTTTCATAATTTCATATTTTTCAAGCTGCACACTTTTGATTCCCTAAATGGTAAATTTGTCCTATTTAAGCTGAGCCCAATTAGTTGATTTATCATCAAACCATAAACTACTGTAGCTTTTCCTTAAATTGTTTTTCTGATTATTTCAATAAATACTGAAGAACCCCACTGTTTTGACCATAAGTCCTTAAAGTCTAGAATAGTCCTTTTGTGTAAATTAGTGCAATAAAAGCATCAAATTCTTCCGAAGAGATAGCTTATGAGTCCAATTTTTTTTAGTGTTGAGACTTTTCTGTCTTGCATTTTTGAGTATGCTTCAGTATGGATTTGGAAAACAGCAAACATCAAGATGAGGTTTCATTCCCTCCTCTATTTCTTTTAGATAAGGTGTAGATCCTGTTTTTTTTTTATTTAATATATATTTCTTGAAACATATCTCCAAAACATAACAGAGCTGTTATCAGGAATTTACCTTTGAATTCCATCTTGAACTTGAGGAGTTGTGTGATTGTGTTTCACAGGATTTTCATCATTCATTTCTTCTAAAGAATCCCAGCTTTGTTCAAGTATCTCACTTCAGAAGGCATCTTAAAATTGCAATTTTCATCATGTTGATGAAAACTTAACACTCATCAATACTCAGTCCTTCTAAACGAGTCATTAAAAAAATTGCTATCAGGTGCATACAGTTATCAGTGTTTTAAACAATAATACTGACTCACATTTGCCAACAAAGGACAAGCCAGTAAGTGTATATGTAAATAGAATTTTCTTAAAAAATAGAAAGCCTGGAAGATAAAATATGTATATTTTAATAATAGTTGGCTTAAATCTCTTTTGTGATCTTTTCAACTGCTTCGTTTGTTCTAGGTAGAATATTAATTTATATGCTTGTTATATTATATGGGAAGATGAATGTATGATATATTGAAAAACCTCAAAATATATTAAGTTGTGAAACTTCAGTAATCTGACAAAATTGTTTTAAGAATAATTGTATCCTAAATTTGCTTAGTGGTCACAGTAACCGCTTTGATCATTCTAATGTTAATTCTTATAAAATAGTTAAGGATATGTTTAAAGACATTATATCAAAACTTAATAATCCAGCAGCTGTTTTGTCTTCAAATTCTGTGTTTCAAGTTAATTATAACAAAACCTAAAATCAATAAATTGATGAAATGGTTATAGAAGCTTCAACTAGCAGAGTAGGGAAACACTTACATTTTAAGATAAACAGATTTTTTTTCCTTACATGTTTGAAAGTATTCTGTCTGGTGTGTGATTATATGCTTTATAAATTCTCAATTAATGATGCTCATTTTTCATGCTAAAGTCGCATATGTTTCTCTGACTTTAGCATGTAAAACAACTTCTGTTGCATCCTTTTCTGTTGAAAATTTTTTAAATAGATTTTCTGTTTTAGTTAGCTTATGTTTAAAGGTTAACAATATTTATGCTGCAACAAATAAATTGCTGTCACAGTTTTGCTCTTGGCAGTTATAAAACTTTAGAGATTTTGAAGTTTAAAAGGACTGACACCCATTATAATTTAATAGGAAATTTGAAAAGTTATGGAACCTTTTCTAAGGTAATGTTGGCAAATTTGACAATTCTTTGTAGCAATACAGAGTGTGAGAAAATATTAAAGATTGTCACTAAAACAAAAACAAAATTTTGGTCTAATGTCTGGAATGGTTCATTGGAAAAACTTTTTATTAGCAAAAACAAGCCTTCGTGAATATTGCTGTGAATAAAATTTTGAACAAGATTTCATAAAAAAAGCAAAATTTACCTCTACTATTGGTAACAGTACAAAAAAAAAAAAAAAAAAAAAAACAGCCTAAAACTATATGTATTGAAAATTTTCATACAATTATTTATAATTTTTTTTATCAGTATTTTTTCTGATTTGTATTTATGTTTAAAATGTGAATGAGGTTCTACTTTAATATCTTAATGGTCAAAGATCCTTTATTTTGTTTTCTCTCTGTTTTCACTACTTAAAAATAAGGGTCATTTTAGTTGAAAAAAGTCTCCTGATTTGGGGATTTGATAGGTTGGTAAGTCTTGCTTCAGTTAGAAGAGGATAGTTATGAAAATAATTAAAAAGTAAATAAACAATGCATTAAAATTATTAGTAAGGTCATTTTGTCATGCGAGTCATTTTGATTTCAAAACCCCAGAAGATTTGCGAAAGTTTTCTTTCATTCTTTTGCATAGCTTTGATATGTAATTCAGTTTCTGCATTTTCTTATAACTTTATCAAATTAATTCCTTTTTTTTAAAAAAAAAAAAAAAAAATGGTATATTGTTTTTAAAATTTTTCGAATATTCTTTAGAGTTTAAGGGGAAAAATAGATTTGTATAAACTTATTGAGTTCTCTAATATTAATTATTTAGGCATTATTGAATAATTTCTATTAAAAAGAATACAATAATCTGGTGCTATGTTAAATCCAGCAAAACCTTGAAAGTCCTCATTTGGTGAGATATAAAAATTGAAAGAATGAGATAGCATTTTGGTAGAAAATTAAAATAAACTATAAGTCCTTAATGTATCTTATTATTGATATTAATTTTATAAAATCTAATCTTATATCTTAATTTTTCTCAAATAGTTGTATTTGCATATGCTTAATAATACTTAAAAGATTCTTACTCTGGATCCAAGAAGTTCTGTAAAGAAATAGCACCATTCTCTCAAAAACATGTGGCTTTACAAATATAAGCCATAAAATGTAATTTTTAAGGATGCAGTTTGGTTGTACATTAGACTATAAGTGATAGTCAAGGGGTACTAAGGACTTTTGATAAGTTACTAAATACTGAAGCACAACGAGAAAATAGTTTGTGTTTCTCTATTTTATTTAATACATTCATTTATTTCAAAATACCTGTTTTGAATGTACATAACAGTTCTTATTGGTTATAGATGGTTTCATGGTCCTTTATCTGGTAAAGAAGCAGAACGAATTTTGATGGATAAAGGGAAAAATGGAAGCTTTCTTGTGCGGGAGAGTCAAAGCAAGCCTGGTGACTTTGTGCTATCTGTTAGAACAGATGATAAAGTTACTCATGTTATGATACGTTATCAGGTGGGAAAATAGTTCTTTTTTTTAATTGTTTTCATTAATTACATTTTAGAGAAAGTTTTCATTCAAATTATTCTAATCATTTGAGGGATGCAAAACATATTTTACTGCTTTGTATTAAGATGAAATACATATTGCATTTGATTTCAGCACAGTATTACTCATGCAAGATATATCTACATGTATTGGAGCCCTATAGAATTGAGTTAAAAAAAACTATCCGTATCAAATGTGTGATCTATTGTGTTGCTGAACTGATACTTAGAAATGTATCTTTCAATCCAAAATTAGCTTTAATAACTTGTTTCATTTTTTATGAAAAAAGGGCTGATTCATTAAAAGGGATGGCAGCAAACTCTACATGACTGTATGACTTTTTTCACTTCAATTCCAATAATTTTGTATTTTCCTGTTCAACCGTGGTCTTGACCCGTGTAGTGACTTGGTATGACAGAATAGTCCCACTGTAGCTCATGCATGTCGTAAGAGGTGACTATAATTTATACCCAGCACTGGGAGTATAGCTGGATTCCCTGCCACTGGGGATTATATTGGTACCTCAGGGACTTGACTTCTTTAGGTAAGTATGGGCATCATGACCCCGAGGCACCTAGTGATCTTTTTCTTTCCTATGGGGTTTATTGTCTTTGATAAACACAGGTGACACGCCTCCAGAATACTCTAGCAATCCTTCTCTATTTTTGATCCTCCTTGTCAATCATTTCCCCCCCCCAATTTCTTTCTGTCTAGACCACATTTAAATCTTGTTTGGCACAACATAACCTCATCTGGATCTAGTGGCAATAACTTTTACATTCATGCACTCAACCATGGTCTTTTTTCTTGATAACAAGTCAATTGAAAAGTCCCCGGCCTACCATAGTAAAACACATTTTTTTTGGCAAAATTAGTTTTTTTTATTCAACATAATTCCCTTCAAGGGTGATGCATTGATTATAGCGACCCTCCAACTTTTCAATACCATTTTTGTAGTACGATTTGTCCTTTGCTTCAAAATAGGCCTCAGTTTCGGCGATCACCTCTTCATTCGACGAAAATTTCTTCCCAGCGAGCATTCTTTTGAGATCTGAGAACAGGAAATAGTCGCTGGGGGCCAGATCTGGAGAATACGGGGGAATGAGGAAGCAATTCGAAGCCCAATTCATGGATTATCGCCATCGTTTTCACTGACTTGTGACACGGTGCATTGTCTTGGTGAAGCAGCACTTTCCTTTCCTTCAAATGCGGCCGTTTTTCGGCGATTTCGTCCTTCAAACGGTCCAATAACGCTATGTAATAGTCGCTGTTGAGGGTCCTTCCTTTTTCAAAGTAGTCAATGAAAATTATTTCATGCGCATCCCAAAATACAGACGCCATAACTGTTGGCCTTCCTCAGAATAGTAGGCCTTTGATAATTTAATTTAATATTAATGCCACATCAACAGAGAAAGACAAATTCTAATATTTTAAAATCTATATTTATTTACAACATTAATTAACTTATTTACAATTCATTATCAGCCAAAATCTCATCACAATTCAAGCAGTAAGTAGCTAGCCAGTCAGTCAGTCATCCTCCATCGCTTATTCCAATAAGCTCTCCTTTATATATCTTTCGGAATCTGCATTCGACACCGTCAACTCGACAGTTAAGAATCGCCATCCAATGAAAACTAACTTTGTAAAACGTAATTGAAAAATACCGTCGAATGCAAATTCCGATTCCATCGCCAGATGCGTGAGATGACGTCATATCGGAAAACGTAATTTCACGTGATTACCGCGATATGACAATAACCTTGCCAGCCGACTGTTGCGTTTTCCCACGCTTTGGAGCGGGTTCATCGTGTGCAGTCCACTCGGATGACTGTCGATTGGACTTCGGAGTGAAATTATGGAACCATGTTTCATCCATCACGCTTGATCATCTTCAAACACTGCTCCAAATCATCAACTCGTCGTTGTTTTTGGTCAAAAGTGAGCTCGCGTGGCACCCACTTTGCACAGAGCTTTCTCATACCCAAATATTCATAAATGATATGATGTACACGTTCAGTTGATATCTTTAGAATGTTTACTATTTCATTCAATTTCAATTTACAGTATTTCAAAATCATTTTGTGGATTTTTTTAACTTTTTCGTCGGTAATAACCTCTTTTGGGCGTCCACTGCTTTCACCGTCTTCGGTGCTCATTTCACCACGTCTAAATTAGCATACCAATCCTTGATGGTTGATTTTCCTGGGGCAGTGTCCGGATACTCGGCATGAAGCCAAGTTTTTGCTTCAACTGTATTTTTTCCCTTCAAAAAGCAATATTTTATCAACACACGAAATTCCTTTTTATCCATTTTTTTCACAATAATAAAAGTTGCTTCACTCAAAATGCTATAATTCACAAACTAATTAATTAATAAACATTTTTACATATTGTTAAATAATATCAAAAATGGTAAAATTAAAAAAAAAATGAAGCAAATCCTTAATAAGGTGTATGGTTTATATTCTTCACGTGTGTGGTACTTTTCAAAACACTGGTGAGTGCAAAGAAATCCTGCATTGTTTACACTGCCACAGAGTCCCACTAATTTTATTCTTGTAACACACACATTACCTCTTAGTAACTTACTTTTATTCTGAATTGAAAGAATGTATTATGGAAAATGTCCCCATCTTTTAGCCTGCAACTTAGCCAGGATGTCACTATATGAAGGACGACCACTAGTTTTATAATCCGGTTGTGTAACATTTTGTAGGATTTGCTCTCTATTTCCAATCGAAAGCTTCCAATTCTGATTTTGTTGGTATTGTTTTTTTTTTTTTATATATATATATAAAATATATGAATTTTAGAGTGCTATGTCAAACATGTAAAAAAATAATTTTTTATATCATTTCATATACTTTCGCATAACTGGAAAACAAGCCAACTATTGATCATTTTTATGAACGCCTCCCATTCCATTATTGTACTCAATCACACAACTTGGTTTTATAGCATTCTCCTCATCTCCATCTTTCTTCTTTCTCTTTTTTCCCGTATCCACAGTGTCAGCATTACAATGTTTGTTGCAGAGTATATATACATCCCTTTTGTCAGACCATCTCAAAGCTAGTAAACTTTGACTGGAGAGACTTTGAACTTCAATGAATATATATTGGCCGATGTTCACATTAAATGTTCACAAGAATGAAATCTTACTGATTGACAACAATTTGGCCGTGACTTGTACCGAGATATTCTATTGGTAAACAATATATGTTTGTGATCTGAGATATTTTCACAAGTAACAAGAGTGTTTCCAAATTCAGTACACTAGAAATTTTAAACTAAATTAATTATCATATTCAACTGTAACTTTAGTTACATGATGAGTGTCGCTTATCATCGTGCGGTATGGCATGAAAAACCAATGACAAGCTAGACTCGTCATTTCACCGGAAGGGGTAAAGCTACTAATTGATTCAAGGATATCGGGAATATAAAGTTATCAGCTTAATTGTGATGAAATGCCACTCTGCATTACTCATGGTGTGTGCAAAAGTTATAGAATTATAAAATTATATTGTAAGTTAAAAATTATAGACAAATTATTCTAGGTTAAATGTACTTATGAAAAATTCTTTTAATATTTATTCTATAGCTGAATTTATTTGAATCTAAAGATAATCCAGTGAGTGGTAAAAATACTCTTAATATTTTGTCATGGATGTTTGATGTCGATTTACTTTTTTAAAAAATAATCTTGGGAAATGCATGATACTAGATTCATGTATAGGACTCAGTTCTTTGATTCAATTGCATCTAAATAATTAAAAGAATTTGGAATTTATTACATATTTCTTGAAATGTGCCCATTATGAAACATTTAAACTTTTTACTAAATTTTTAGTTTTTCAATTTTGAAGTCGTTAAGTTATTATTATTTGTAAAAGGTAATTTGAACTATATTTTTATCAGGATGGCAAATATGATGTAGGAGGAGGAGAAAAGTTTGATAGCCTGTCTGATTTAGTTGAGCATTATAAAAAGAATCCCATGGTTGAAACTACTGGAACTGTTGTTCACTTGAAAATGCCTTTTAATGCGACCCGTATTACAGCTTCAACTATTGAATGTAGGGTCCAGCAATTAGCAAAAGAAAATAGTCAAAGTAGTGGAAAGGCAGGTTTTTGGGAAGAGTTTGAGGTAAGGGATTTTATGTGTTTCTTATTGTTTATTAACCCTTTGCACTCAATTGTCACTGTTAATGCAATATTTAAAATATGAACTTTAAATCCACCATTGCTGCTATGATGACACACTTGTTTTGCTTACTTTAGTACTTTTGTATAAACTGATGCTCGTGTTTATTGCTGTAACTTCATCTTTGGAATCTGAAAAAAGACACGAAACTAGTGAAATTTATAACAATTGCTCCAAGAAACCTGGTATGCCTATGAATGACAACAAACAAAACATGAAATTTTCATTTCTTTTTTGGAATCTTTATGAACTTGTATTATATAAAGTAGCTATGGAATAAATGTTTATGTCCTATTGCAGCGATAACTTTTTTTTATATAAATATTGTGTGTATATATATATATATATGTGTGTGTGTGTGTGTGTGCACTTGTAACTAATATAGTGTTGGTGTATTATATAAGTCACTAAGCTGGAGTGCAAATAGTTAAGATCTGTCACTGAGTATGAATAATTACAAAATAATGAAAAAGTATGAATAATTACAAAAAATTATTAATGTTATGTTTAAAATTTTGAAATTTGTTTTAATTCTAAAAGTTTTATGTAACTAACATGTAATTCTATTTGTAATTATCTAGAGTGTGTTTTAAGAATCTAACTTATAAAATATATGATAGTAAAATTGAATATTTGTAAAAAATTTTAAGATTCTATTTTTATGTTTTTTGCATTTATAATTTAAATTGAAACTTACATTGACTTTCATTTTATAGTACCTCCAGCAGCAAGAATGCAAGCATTTATACAGTAGGAAAGAAGGCCAAAAACCTGAGAATCGATCAAAGAATAGATATAAAAACATTCTTCCTTGTAAGTTTGAAGTTTCTTATTATTCAATAATTGCATTCAGTACATAATTGTGGCAGTTTTATTATTGTTGATATATTATTTATATCAATATAATAGAACTGATTTATTATTAATACATATTTAACTTGATTTTGAAGAAACTAATCTGTATTAACCAATAGTAATTTTCATTTTTTAAAAAAATTTAATTTTTGAAGAAAATATTCGAATTATTTTTTAATGTACATTCCCCCCCCCCTTTAAAATTTGATGTCTTTAAACTAGACTAAATATTGAAAATACAGTTGTTATAATGACATACTGATGGAAGTTTTTTCCTGTCTGTGTGTGGAACTTATTTTTCTTTTGTATCAAAAATATTATATCTAAAGTTAAAGGTAAATTAGAAGAAATACAGTCTAAGACTTTTGGGATGTGTTAGGATGTTTATGAAGAACATGTCAATATGTGATGAAATGCTCTTTGGAAAGAACATTGAAAATTTGGAATCATTTCCATCACCTGAACCATTGGTATTGTTTTGAGAGATTTTTTTCTAACTATTCATGTTAATCATTTTAAATTTTGGTAATGTTTAAAATTTGTTGCAAGGAAGTTTGGAATCAGAAGAACATGCTATATTATTGAATTATGTTATTGAATAACTAATTATTTGTAAAATTCAAACTTAAGGATAAAATTATTCTGTTGCTTAATTTTGGAGGAAATATTAGTACATAGTAATAACTAGCACTAATTATAAGTACTATACTTGAGTAATAAGTGTTTTCTTTAATTACTATTTATTTTATATTTTAGTTGATCATACTCGGGTAATACTAAAAGATGTGGATGCAAATGTTCCTGGTTCTGATTACATAAATGCTAATTACATAACTGTAAGTATATTAAGTTTTTTTTATGATTACTGTTTGGACCAGTTTGTATTGTTATTGTAAATAAATAGAAAAAATTAAAATAATTTAGCGGAAGCTATTTTGAAATAATCACATATAATTATTCAAATGATCTAAATAAGATCTCCAGATGAATAAAAAAAACTCTAAATAAATATAACAACTTTTTTCTTTTTAAGTTTTTTATCAACCAAAGAACAACATTTTTAAAAATTGACTCATCGAAAAAAAAACAATGTTGCCACACACACACTAAAATAAAAACTTAAATAAAAAACCAAACGATATGAAAATCTTTTGCGATACGATACAGTTATTATCTACATTTCACTTATGTTTGCATGCAATATTTTTATTTCATTAATATGAATGTAATATGTTTTTATTTAATATGTATGTAAAATAATTTCTTTTGCTACTCCCATGCCATCGACCCCGTTTTTATCTGTTGCATGTTGGTAACATCCTTATTGTTTTTGGAACTAGAACTGGGATTGGCAGGAGACACTGTTGTATCAATTTAGTGGTTCACCAAACAGTTAGCTGCTGGCAGTTGTTAAATTAAATGAATAGTTTATTGAAAAGTTTCGTATCCTTTTACACACAATTATATATATATATATATGTGTGTGTGTGTGTGTATTTTCAACTAGTAAACAAACTGTTTCAAAAAATCTAATGCTGGCAATTAATGTTATAGAGCTTGGCTCTTCTGAAGCAGTTGTAACTCGTGGCTCAGAAATATAGTTGTGTGTAAAAAGATACGAAACTTTTCAACAAAATATTAATTTAATTTAGCAACTGCCAACAGCTAACTGTGCGGCAAACCAGTCAATTGATACACTGGCGTCTCCCGCCAAACCAAGTTCTAGTTCCAAAAACAACAAAGACGTTGCCAACACACAATAGATAAAAACTGGGTTGATGGCATGGGAGTAGCATAAGAAATTATTTTGCATACATATTAAATAAAGACATATTACATACATATTAATGAAATAAAAGATATTGCATGCAAACATAAATGAAATGTAGATAATAACAATACAGACTGGTCCAAACATACTTCAGCCCTATCAAGAATTATTCTTGATATAAAGGATACAGTTTCACAATTGGTCATTTTAAGTAATCATTTGTTGAGGTAAATTTCCCATTAATTTATTATTAAATGTTGCCTTAAATCAATGGCATACAATACAATCATGAACAATTTTCAGAATAAGATTATTGCCTTTAATAATCCAATAATTTTGTTTGCTATTAGACTTGGTTCAGCATGAAGATGCTGTAACATGAAACTGTTTAACAATCAGTTCAAATAATTTATGCTACTGGACATTATTACTGGGTGCTTAGCATAAAAACTTAGTTGAGAGCTCTGGAGAAGTGCTCCCACCTATAAAATACCTTTCTCATCCAGAAAAAGACACAAAGAAGAAATAGAACTTTTCCCTGTAACATACTTACCATTATTTATTCTTTCTATATCTGCCTGAAAATACAAAGATTGAACATAAATTGTAACAATTTGTAAGGCATTTTGTCTTTCTTTTGTACTTAAATATGGTAACAAAGTTTCATTGGGAACATTATCAACAGAAGTGAAACTTAGTCTGCACCTAAAAAAGAATCTAAATCAATAAGAAATTATGCTTACAATTTTAGATAAAGAAGAGACATTTTCAAATAAAGAATTAAATTTATCATTTGTAATACAGTAGTGGTATTAAAATGGAGATTTTGGTTTTAGTTCACTCAAAACCTTTTCATCAATTTTGATTTTGGCAGTCAATCTGGATCAGGTTCCAAGTTATATCAGTTCAATAAAGCAATGGTCCTCTCAAAAACTACACTTCCATTTCTTGGAACTGCAACAGAAGTAGTCTCCAATAGATGTATTGCCACAAATTGCACTGGCACTAGATGAAGATAGCTGGCAACCAGGGGCACTGACCCCTTCAAAAAAGTTCTGTTGAGCAAGCATGTCTCATGGGAAGAAGACTGCCCAGTTACCCTCGGATTCTGATACCAAAGAGCACGTTTAGGTGATGGTATAGGAGCAGGTTCAGCGTCCCTACTATTCTCATTCTTAGAAGAATCCAGAGCTGGATTAGGATGCCGAAGTTTAGCAGGTCTTCTTGTCTGAGAACCTTCGTTACAGGTAGAGTGTAAATCAAAAGTTTTACCATTGGAGTTATCGGGGCTGGAAGCATGTGGATATACAATGCTATCATCACAGAATAAGCTGATTTGATACGAATTAAATTGGTGAGAAGCATTATCCTTATTTTCATTTTACCTGATCCTACCCAACCAAAAATAGTATTCTGAGCAATTTGATCAAAAACAGATTTAATTATTTGTCCTGGCAACAAACAACTAAAGAAATAATCTGCTAAATCAATCTTTTTTTGGAATAGAAAATTTAGGATTAGCAAGATTGGTTGAATATAAATAATTTAAATTCTTCACACAGACAAGTTTTGAAGGTAAATCAGATGTTAACTTGTTTAAAATAACTGCACCTATCTGTAAATATTTTTTATTTGATACATATTTAGGAGCTATATTTACACTGACTGATCTGCGAGTTACAACTGCTCCAGAAGTGCCAAACTCTTTAACATTAATGGAGCATTAGATCTTTTTATATGCAGTTTGTTTACTAATGACTCGAAAAAGAAAGTAGATTCTGAACCGCTATCTAACAGCTGCACAATCATGACCTTTTGTTGTTGGCAGAAACCAAATACTCTGACCTTGGACTGTGTTTGCAAGGAAAATGAATTAATTTGGTTTCTCTCTGAAATTGTTCATTTACGATACTGTTCTCAGAAGTTAAGGAAGAAGCATTCAAAATTGATGAGCTGTTCAAAGGGTCAACAGAACTTAAATATTTTGCTTTGATATCAAACTATTTTTCTTCGAATTCCTTGATTTCTGATTGTTCTTCAGGTAACATAGCATGATATAGGTCAAAATCCTTAAATATATGATCAAGTCTTTCCATCCTTGAAAGTAACACGGATATGCTTGAATGTTCTGAAAAGAACATTAATATGAGTGATCTGATTTTGCTGGATTTCACTTTCTCATAAATGGAGTTTTATCAATTGATGAAAACGTAACTAATAAAACTTAAAATTTAAAGAAATTTCACTTAGCTTTAATTTTTCAAGCAGATAATAGTGTCACCTGGGGAACCAAATATAATTGTATGTAAAAAGATACGAAACTTTTCCACAAACTATTAAATTTATTTTAACAACTGCCAGCAGCTAACTGTATAGCGAACCAGTCAATTGATACACTGGCATCTCCTGCCAATCCCAGTTCTAATCTAGTTCCAAAAACTACAAGGACGTTGCCAACACGCAACAGATAAAAACTGGGTTGATGGCATGGGAGTAGCATAAGAAATTATTTTACATGCATATTAAATAAACACATATTAATGAAATAAGATATTGTATGTAAACTTAAGTGAAATGTAGTTCCATGTCTTGAATAGCTGCAGTATCCTAGTGGTTAAGGCTTCGGACTTGCAAACAGCAGTTTTTATTGACTCATATGTTTGAGCCTTGATGCCACTATAGCCAGGGCTGATGCATGTTAAATCTGTTGGGGCCTAAAGTTCTCCCATTGGTGTTGTGTGGAAGTTAGGAAAGGGATACCAGCTCAGGTGTTGTCCTTGTCACTTGACTGATGTTCAAAATTACGAGGTCCATTGTCAATAGCCCTCATGTTGCTTCTAGTGCGACATTAATAAAACCACACTGATCCATGTCTTGAACAATTTCTTTTAAATATCCTTTCAATCATCAACTGGTTGAATATTCACAGTATCACTCCTACCACACTCTGTTTTGAAAATATATATATATATATTGTTCTTGTCTTTGAAATCATCATGGAAAGCTGTGAAAGTCTTGATTGCCTGATGCATAGGGGAGTTGTTCAGCCTTGACTCTCACAGTAGGTCTTCTGATTGGAATTTTTTTACCCCATGCTTGTTTAAACCACTCAGAAACAACTCAGATACTGTCTGTATTGTCAGGTCCTCTCATACTTTTTCTATCTCTTCCACTGTCTCACTTTCACTTCTCAAAATCTTGTCTTTGTTATTCAAATAAATCAATGAAGTCTCATGGATTACAAATTCCTTGGCAATCTCCAATTTCTTCCTACTCCCCCCCCCCTTCTATTGTAAAATGCACATAAACTATATAGACAAAATTTAAAATCTAAAGCAACTGAAAATGTACAACCATGTAAAATCAATCTTAAAGTATGAAAACTCTTCCTTGACTGAAATTGAGACAAGCATGGATGAGTAAAATTCAATCAATACCAAAAGCAGGATGAAAAAAGGAAGATCACTGCAAAACATCTGAAAATAGAGAATGATCAGTGATTTTAACCAAAGCTACATCTAGAAGTACCCAAGGTAATTAAAAATATGGCTTTCACAGAATTCTAGTAATAATGTGGAGGGAAAGGAACATTCTAATGTCCCTCACTTGCCTTATCATCAAGAAACATCATTAATATAATATTGCTTCTCAACTAGAAAGTGTTGTCAACTATTTTTACTTGTGTAATGATAAGAAGTATTGTATGAAAAATTTGAATAATCCAAAATAAAATTTGAATTATCCCTAGTTGTTCTCCATTGTTTTAAATGCATAATGCAAATGACTGGGTAAAAATTTGATTTAGAATTGCAGTCAATAATTTTTTTTTTTTTTTTTTTGTTATTTATGATTTATTTAAAAGGTCCTGAATTAAAAAATAATTTTTTTTTTCAAGTAGTATGCTTGAAATATTATGGGACAGAAAAATAATTAATTTTAAAATATTTGAGCAGAATTTTAAATTTGCATAAGTAATTGGTGATAATCTGTACAAAAACTTTTAATTTTGTTTTTAAAAATGTCTTAACAATTACTAAATAAAGATAAGACATTGATAATATATGAACAATTTATTGAAGGAAATTTTCGTTTTTCATCCACTTTAAAATTTGCATATATGTTAAATGGTGTTTATATATATGTGTGTGTGTGTTTTATTTTTCAAAATCAAATGATGTAATTTTTTAAAAGCCTGATGAAGATACAATAGGTGATGGACCTAAAAAATATATTGCCACCCAAGGCTGCTTACATAATACAGTTGCTGATTTTTGGTGGATGGTTTGGCAGGAAAATACTCGAGTGATTGTGATGACAACTAAAGAAATAGAAAGAGGCAAAGTATGTGTGGTTTTGCTCAATCTTTTTTTTTTTTTTTTTTTTGTATTTTCTTTATATTCTCACAATATATTGTTTCTTGTAAAAAATGCTCATTTTTATGCAATATTTTGTCTGTTATTTTTAGTATTATTTAATCCCTCACTATCTGTTATATCATTAATAATATATATGTTTTATCTTATTATTGATGCTGCTCATATAACCTAGCATTGTAATATCTTTTAAATTGACGCATGAGATTCTTACCATCTTTTAGATATAAGTAAGGGCATCATGATTGTAAGGTATCCTAGTGTTCTTTTCTTTCCCATGGGACTTACCATCTTAGGTAAACATGGGTTCTCAGTGTATCATAGTGACTCTTTATTTTTGACCCTTCTGCATGTCAACCAATTTTTACCTTTTCTTCTAATGTCTGTAACACAGATATGCATGTTTGATGATAGCCAGATTTTTTTTTACACCATGAACCTTAATGTTCACTCTCTCTCAACTTTTAAATTGAACTATTGCCCTTTATTTAGTGAATTCACATTGTATCTGCTTTTAATACACACTTAATATGTATTGTTTAATTTTTAATGCTGCATTTTTTTTCACTTATGTAATGTACATTGTATATTTTTACATTAAAAAAATGTAATATATTTTAATATTATGCAAATTTATCTTGCATTTGGGAAACATTATTAAAATTTTGATGACTTATGTTTGTTTTAATTTATATAAAAAAAAAGTAATGTAAAGGAATATATGACTTCATATTTGGTAATAGAATATGTGTTTCCTTAGGCTATACGGGTAGGGAAAAGCAACGTGAATATGACCTGTATTATCCTAAAGTTGGGAAACAATGTTAACTTTTTATTTTCTTCATTAGTTATTCTAAAAGAATGAAATTTAGAAATGAATTCTGATTTTTATATTTAAGGATTATTTAAGTGTAACTAAGAAATCACTTGTCAATACAGAAGAAAAAAATGTGCTTTTAGATTTATGACAAAGTCTGACAATAACTGTTATCATGCAAAATTATCCTGTGTTTAAAAATTTACAGTCTTTATCCTATGTGTAAATTTGGCACTAGATGTAAAATAATTATGGGAATTATTTTCTATATGATAGAGAAGTTAATGATGTAACATTGCTGTTGTATAAATTGTGTAGTTGAATTCTGTTTTGTATATCTTCAGTTACTTCTAGAAAACTTTTAAATGTCAGGTTTTATTTATTTTTATTATTAATTTTAGTTTTTATAATCAGTACTTTCATGATTAAAAAGATTAAAAAATCAACCTTTTCAGAATTAAGAAATTATTAATTTTAGCAATATTTTAATTTGAATTATTTCACATATATTTTTTAAAAAAATTTCTTAATTCAAATGTCATTCTTTAGAACTAGTAAATCAAGTAAACTATTCTCTCAATAATCAAGGTAAGTTGCCTGAAAAAATATTTTTTCGGTCATTGCTTATATTGTTTTGTAATGAAAACTGAATAAATTTTCAATTTTTTTATGATGCTCAATAACAATGAAATTATTTCTATTTCTTAATTAATTTTTAGTTTGTATTTTTTTTTTTTTTTTCATGTACCATTCAAGATTATATTTCTAATTTTTTTAGAATAAGTGTGCTAGATATTGGCCTGATTTGAACCAGACAAAAGAAGTAGGGAAGTTTGTTTTGAAAAATTTAAGTGAATCTTCAACCACAGATTATATACTGAGGGAATTTTCTTTGACAAAAGAAGACTGTGTAAGTCTAATTACAATGAATTTTAGTCAATTATCTAAATTCATTAATTTTTTCAGATTTTTTATGTTTTCATATTTATACGCAATTATATTATTGAAATATGAAATATTTTAATCATATTTTTAAATAGAAATTATTTCTATTTTTAATTTTTTTTTTCATGTATCGTTCAAGATTATATTTCTAATTTTTGTAGAAAAAATGTGCTAGATATTGGTTCAAAAAAAATTTCATTGTTAAGATGCATTATTGTAAAAATCTAGCTAATGATACAATGGATTCTCATATTCTAAAGTTGCAACATTTTATTTAAATATTTGAAAAGATGGGGATGGATATATGTAATTTGCTTTGAAAACAACTATACATTTTTCTATCACAAAAAGAAATGAAGTGTCATTTTTTGTATAACCTCTTGCAAAGTATTAAAGAATTCTGCATGTAGTAGTTGCCCGAATCCAGTTTGGGCAACTACTACATGCAGAATTCGGGCGGGAGAAAAATTAACATTTCTATTTTGTGAAGCCCAAGCTGAGTTTGTTTCTACTTTAGGATACTTAATTCACTATTTTCTTAATAGATGGCATTAGTGGTCCTAGTTTTTCACCGATTACGACTTCGGTCGTGGGAGGGAAAATGTGGGTGCTGTAAGATAAACAAAGACACTCTTGAATTGATAAACAAAGGCAGAGTTTCACTTTCTCGTTTAATTTTGGTTGCTTTTAAGTGAGTTTTTTTGCAAATAACTTTCTTTTTTCGCAATGTTCGATTCAGACACCGATGTGGAGTACAGTTTAGTTATTTTTAATTAATTAATTTTTAATTAATAGGTATATTTAAAATTTTATTTTTGTATTAAAAAACCATTTTTTAACTTTTATAATAATATAAAGAACAAAATTAAGCAGTCAAAAAAAAAATTTCCATTTTTGGTCTATTTTTCTGAAATATATGTCACAGTTAAGGGGGTAAACTTCCTAAATTATTTATTTATTGAAATGTAACAATATATAACATAATTCAAAAGGATAAATAATTTTAAATTATGAGATACTTTAATATTTCAACAATTCTGAACTTAAAAACTCTTTATAAAACCGATTATATTTTCTTTTTAAATTTATTTTCCTTTGTTTCTTTCAACTATACATATTTTTAAATTGATTGTTACTTTTAGTAAATATTTTTTTTTGTTGCATATATAATTACAGACTGAAACACGCACAATTTATCATTATCACTTTACTGCCTGGCCTGACCATGGTGTTCCATCTGATCCTGGATGTGTCTTGAACTTCCTTCATGATGTCAATCATCGTCAGGAATCTGTAACTCAGGCAGGGCCTATCATTGTTCATTGCAGGTAAACATTTTGTTTCAGGTAGGGGACTCATAACTATGGGTTTTTCATTTGCATAAATGAGAAAAATCTTGAACTAGTTACTTAGTGCTTTTACATCCCTTAAATGTTTTTAATACAACACCAATTCAAAATAGCAGAATAATAAAACACTATAAATGGTTTGAGATTTGCATTTATTTTGGTAAAAATGGATGGGAGTGGATGTTTAAAATGAATGTTTGAGAATTTTAAAGTGTAACACCACATTCTACAAATTTCATAGATAAAGATAAGAATGATATTGTGCAGCTTTGTTGAAATTATTTTTTTCCTCAAAAAGGCAGAAGAATTGTCACTGTTGTACAAAAAATTTGAATTACATATAAAAAAGAATAGGTAATTTACATAAAGTATTCTGAAAAGTTAACATTTAGCATCACTCCTTTCAGCCTTAATAATGTCATGAACTCAATTCGAATTACTATGCATTAATTTTTTCAGTCAACTTTGCTGAGATTTGTCCAGATGGATTTCACACTATTCACAAATTTATTTGGATCCATTTTAGTTAATTCCTGAATGTGTTTTTTAAAGCCCTACATATTCTTGATTTGGATTAAATTAGATGAATTGATTGACCAAAGAAGTACTCTTACCCATTGGCTTACACAGCTTTCAGCCAGCCACGTATTTCAAGTCCGTTATTATTTCTTAGTGTTTCCTTCTTTCTGCCAATACTTGATGACATGCTGTTGACATAGGGAAGCTGAGAAGTAAATATATTGAGTAGTATGTAACACATTCAATTTATCCCAGTAGATCACAAGTTACAAGCAATTGTATTTGGCACTTTCTCCAACTATACGGTAGTAAAAATAGGATACTGTAAAAAAAAAACCTCTTTGGGAAGGAATTTAAATTATTTTTCTCCTAATTTTTTTAAAAATTTATTTTCTTAAAATTAAATAGTAAATATAGGGTCGACTCTCTAAGTATCTCTGTGTATACTTTGAAATTAACCTTTCCTCCCTTTCAAAATACACAACTTTTCTATAAACTTTACTGAGCATTTCAAGCAGTTTGTAAAAAAAAAAACTTACTGCTAGCAATAACAAACACAGATACCTTGATAAAAATTTGAAATGCAAAGCATTGATTCATTGCTGAAAAGTATGTTGTTCCAGTTAGGTATAAAAGTATGTTATTCCAGTTTGGTATGTGAATATTCCATTACAGTCTGTCTTTACACCAGCATGCTCTTTTGTGCTTGTAGATTACTAATGAGCACTTGCGATCAAAAATCTCCTTTATTAAATTGTTGCAGTGGGGTGGTTATTGAGGCATTATCACCATGTTCTTGCCACAAGGGTTGTTAAATAAGTCTGTAGAAGATTCAAGAGATGGTGCTCTTAGCATCGAAAATGGCTTGTTTTTAGTAAGCATGACATTAAACATCTGTCTAAATTGTTTTCATTGCATAATTTCTTTTTTATTATCGAGTGAAGCAAAAAACTTGTGTTTATTTAGAAAAATGGAAAAACATGAGTTTCAAGCATGATTAAACATTTGTATTTAAAAGGCTTAATATCAAAAGAGATCAAAACTGAGTTGGAGGAAGTTCATGGCATATCTGGTCCTGTGTTTGCAACTGTTTGAAATGGGATTGATGAGTTTAAATGTGCTGTGCACCCATAAAAGATGATTGTCGTTCAGTACGTCCAGTGGATGTGACCACTCCCAGAATGATTGACAAAATTCAAGATATGGCTTTGATTGATCGACAAATTAAAGTATGCCAAATAGTTGAGGCCACAGGCATATTGCAAGGTACAGTTTTTCAATTTTGCATGAAAAATTGGGTGTGAAACAAAATCTCAACAAGATGGGTGCAGTTTTTGCTCTCAGTGAAAACTAAGCACAATCGTGTGTTCAACTCTGATTCTATTTTGGCACTTTTGTATTGCAGTCCTAACAATTTTCTATGTCAATACATAACTGTGGATGAAACATGGATACAATATTACACCCCAGAGACAAAGGGACAATAAAAAAAATGGGTTTTTGATGGGTTGGGAAACAGAATCACGAGAAACGAACACTAGGAAAAAGGAAAAACAATTTCTGGAGAGTATTATGTGTCATTATTGCACCAGTTGAGTGTGAAGAAATCAAGAAAAAAAAAATATCCTCATTTGGGAAAAGAAAAAGATCATTTTCCATAAAGACATTGCATGGGTGAATTTCGATGATCAAAATCATAGAATCAAAGTTCGAATTATTACAGCATCTACCTTTTTCACCGAATTTGACTCCCAATGACTTCTTTTTTATTTCCAAACTTGAAAAAAATGACTCAGTGTCAGAGGAATAGGTTATCGTCAAAATAGATGCCTATTTTGAGTGCCTTCCGCTCCTGCTTGTCAACCAATTTTTTTTTTTTTTTTCACATCTAGACCACAGTTAAATCTTGTTTGGCGCAGCTAAGCAACATCTGGCTCTTGTGCCAATAACCTTTACACTCACTCACTTGGGTGCCTTCCAAAATCTCACTTTTTAGATGGCTTTAAAAAGTTGGAGAAAAGCTTGGAAAAGTATGTAGAGCTAAAATGAGATTATGTTGAAAAGTTAAAAAAAATAATAATCTATGTTAAATAATTTGTTTTTCTTTTCCTAAGGACTTATTGAATGACTTTTGTATTTAAGAATGTCATGTTCCTGGAGTGGATTTACCACATCATAAGTTTCAGAATTCTGTCTTGTCTTAGTGTAGTTACTTATTTTTTCTGTAAGTGAAATTATTTTTAAAATTTTGATTTTCAGAATAATCTTTGAGATTTTATTCACATTTACTTCAGAGCAATTAAAATTTTTGGGAATCATCTGTTGATTAATGTCCTCTTAGAATGTAGTCTCAATCATAATCTTAATGTGTATTTTATATGAACTCATTTTTGACTTCTAACTAAATGAAGCAGACTTTTAAACAATTCTTTATGCTCATACTCTCTACAGAGATGCAATTTATGCAAATTTTACTATCAATGCTGAACAATCACAAAATTTTACAAATATTCTTATATCTTGTATTGCCGCTGTGAAAATTCTAATTTTTTTTTAAATAATTTCAATATATCAATTATTTAGACATATGTCAACAATGTATCATACTTCAGTTTATGTTGTTTATAATTTTTTCCTTTGTCCCTGTTGTTTTATTTACAAATATCATGTGTTTAATAAGATGATGCAATGCCTCTCTTGTTTGTTCTAATATTTTGTATTGAAGTTGTATGTAGCTGGTGTTTTGATTTGCACCTGTCATCACACAGTGCAATGTCACAGCTTAAAAGTTTCATTCAAGGTACATAATATGCTTTTAAAAATAAAATTTATGAAAATTTTCTTATGTTAAGTTGTTTGCATGTTATTTTGTTATGTAAAATAATTTCTCTTTATATGTATAATGTAAAGGGTCTATGATGAATCTATTTAAGAAGGGCTCAATGGATTTTTCTTCCCTTCCCAAGATGAGCAGTATTTATTTCAATATTGTAGACATATTGTTACTAAGCAAGGAAAAAAAATTCCTGCATTCATTTGTAAAGAGAAGAAATTTCAAAAATGTTTGTTGTCTCTAACCTCTAAAGGCTTCATTATTCACATCTTGCATAATATATTTGATGTAAAATCTATATTTGAATGCATTGATACAAAGGTTTGTGAAATTCATAGCAGTCTAAAATTGGTAACTTAAACTTTATTGATCCTTAGGAAAATATGTGTGTGTGATTCCTCTTATTGAGCTTGATAATTATTTTTTAAATTATATATTTAATTTAGCAGTAGACATTTTGTTTAGGTATTGTTATTGCTTTAACTATACGAAATACTATGTTAATTTTTTATAATTAACAGAATACAATATTTTTTATAATCTGCAGAAAAATTGTCATAGAAAAATGAAAGAGAAACGAAAATGTAATTTGATAAAGATGGAACAAAAATGAAACTACTTTGAATGTTTGAATAAATACAATATATTTGTGATGATATATTATTTGTGTCCATGTATTATTTTCTGTTCAACTGGCTAAAGATTTTTATCCATAGTAGTGAAATAGAGGATGCTTACTGTAATCTCAATTATTTAATTTCCTTTTTTCTGAACTTTATCAAATTTCATGCTTTTCAGTGCTGGTATTGGAAGAACAGGAACATTTATTGTTATAGATATGATTGTTGATCTAATTAAAAGACAAGGTAAGGTATTTATACTTAAATTGCATGTTTTAACAGATTTAAATGTATTTTGTTGAATTAAAAGATAATCAAACGATACCAGTTTTAATCATTTTTATCCGAGCATAAAAAAGAATTTTTGAAGTAATAAATAGCTGAATATTTCAAACAATTTATCCTTTTTGTGATTTAACTGATAATTGAAAAGAAAAGAAAATTTTAAAATATGTGTTGTTAATTATTTCAGAATAATGAAAAAAAAGGTAATATTTTGTGTTGATAAATGTTTTTTACATAATGTGTTATTTAATTAAGATATAATATTCTAATATGTATTGAAATAATTATACTATTCAGCCATAATGCAGCATTTTTTCTGTAGTGTAACCACAGAGTGGTGCTTAAGAATTATAATCTTATAAAAGGAACACTGCAGTTGAATTTAAAGTTTTTGAAGATATGATATGGTTGAATGCACAATTATCTTAAAAGCAAAGAGTATGAAATTAATATGTTTTGCATTGTTGATCAAATGCAATTGAATTCTTTGTTGAAATTTAATTCTCTCTGTACTTCTTTTAAAAAATCGCTTTATTTTTAAAATGATTTAAAGTAAGTCTCATTCTGCTAATAAAAAATAAAATCATTAGGAAAAAAATTTGAAAATATTTATTTTGTTTTGTCTTAAAAATGAAAACCAAAAATTTTTTTTTTAAAAAAATTTGTTTTCTTAATAATAGAATGTATTGATAATAAATATTTTTAAGCTGTAGGTATATTAGTTTTCTTTTAACTGTTCATAGCATTTTTTTTTTTTTATTGAACAATAAACAACGTCCTTGTATACCACTAAGTATCACACAGGGCTTACAGAAGTAAGTATAAAACAGTATATTACAGTAACAAAAACAACAAAAAAAAAAAGCATGACTAAACAATGTACAAGCAAAAATTAAGAAGGATTATAAATATCTTCAATATATTTGATTAAAAGAACTTTTACTAGAAATTAAATTATTAAGATTTGGAGGCCAATTAATGTTTAATTTTTTCAAAGCTAATTTAAGAATATTTCTCTGTGAGACAAATTTTGCACATAGAAATAGAATGTGCTTAATGTCCTCATCACTGCAGTTGCAAATTGTATTCGAACTTAAATTGAATCTTTTCAAATATTTTTTGAAGTTACCATGACCTGTAAGAAATTGCGTAATTTTAAAACTATTGAAGAAGTGACGGCAAGACATTCTTGAATTGACGCCTGGAAAAAATCTTTTCGTGATGCTTGCTGTATTTGATTTAATATATATTTCATTCCATGATTTCAGAACACTTTCCATCATAATCTTTTTAAAGTACAATTGAGGAATATTAACTTTAAGATCAATTTCCCTCTTCATGGCAGTCTTTGCCAGAAAGTCAGCCCTCTCATTGCCACAAATACCAGAATGTCCACTTACAAAAGAGAAACAAACATTAATTTCTGATCTTTGAGGTGTTTGTGATGCTTTTGAATTTCAACAACAATATCATTTGAGGAAGAGATGTTACTTAATGTTTCCAAGGAGGAGAGTGAATCAGAACAAATCGGATAGCTCGAGGCAACACAATTTTGTTGAGCAATCCACTTGATGGTGAAATTTAAGCACAAAAGTTCAGCTACAAAAACAGTGCACTTGTCTCTGATTCTGTATTGTAAGTACCGAATTTCAATACCTTTCCAAAAGATAACAAAAGCAAAACCCACCTTACCATCAATTTTACTGCCATCAGTAAAAACCGTGATAGGGAATTCTTCCTCAGAGTTTGAACTAAATTCAATCAATTGTATGGCATTTATCTCTGATGGGTGGGGTAGGTCAGAGGGAAACAAAACACAATCATAACCTGAAGAGGAAGAGGCTGTGAGCTCTTCTCTGAGAACAATGTTATTTAAAATAATAATTTCAATTGGTAGAAAACCAGAAATTATAAACACAGCTTCATAACATAAAGTTCAATATCCAGAAATAGCTCGAAGTATTCGTCTTTGGATCCATCTCAAAAGTTTAGAATTAATTTTCTTCTTTAACAAAACACCACAAACCCTTGAGCTGTACATAATGAACGGTTGAATTTCTTGTTTATAGATAAGTAAATGCACATTAAAATTGTTGCTGTAAGTGTTTCGTGCAATTCTGCAGCTTTTCACACTTCTCTGATATGTAGGTTAAATGGGACTTCCATGAAAATGTATAATTAATAATAACACCAAGATGTTTCATTTGCTTAATGACAGATAAAGGAATACCATTAACACATACCTGGTAAGAGTCATAACAAATATTTCATTTTTCAATGAACATAACCTTTGTTTTATTAGGGTTAAATTCCAGTTTAAAAGTTTTTGACCATTCAGAGGCAAAGTTTAAAGTCTCTTGAGCGTGTAGAAAAGTTGCATGAAGATTTTTACCTTGAAAACAAATTAAAATATCATCTGTAAAAGCTATGGTATCACAACAAGCAGTAATGTTGAGCTTAATTAGATCGTTTATAATTATATTCCCAAACGTAGGTTCTGAAACTGAGCCTTGAGGGCAACCTCTCTCAAGTTGATGAACCACAGAAACTGAACCAAGTTTCATTTTAGCCACTCTGTCATTCAAAAAATCAGCAGCAAGTACAAAAATATTTGCCAGCAAATTCGCTTCCCTAAGGAGATGGAGAATGCCAGGCCACCAAGCATTGTCAAATGCTCTTTTTATGTCTAGGAATACAAAAATTGTGTGGAGATTCTTTTTCTTGCCTTTTCGGACAATCACCTTGAGACGTAATAAAGCGTCCTCGGTGCTTCTCTGAGGAGTAAACCCATACTGATGACAGGAAAGATAATCACTGTGTAAGCTTATAAATCTAAAATTGTTCAAATGAGGAGTCCTAACATCATTTCCTTTGGGTATTAGCCCCATCTGGGCACATTTCCAACTACGTGGAAAAGTATTTACACTCAAACAGACATTGAAAAGTTTGCGAAGAAAAGATAGGAACATTGAATGAAACTGTTTGCTATCTCACCTGAAATAGAATCAGGACCAGAAAACTTATTTGACTTTAACATAGCAACTGCTGTGTTGACTTTATTACAAGTAAAAGGGAATTATAATCAGTTTTGCATTGACTGGCATTTTTCTCTTTGCAAAGAGTCATTCTCCTCCACTGGGTCTGAAGGGAAAAACTTATGCAACATCGCAATTATAGTTTCTTTTAAAGTGTTAGTTGTCTTACCAGTGGTTAGTAGAATATTAGTTATTTCTATTTTCTTCGTGAAATTTCTCTTGACACCATAAGTATAGATTTTTTTTCCAAACATTGTGAACATCAATAGTTGTAAGCATTTGATCATATTCTTTTCTATATTTCATATATTTACATTTATATCCCTCTCTGAGGATTGTATTTTTACACCTCTGAAATCTAAGCCTGATAGCATTATGTCTTTTTCTCATACATCCAATTTCAATAGACACATCGCATATTTCTAATGCAGTTCTTTTAAATGATTCTCATTTAACTCTTTTGATTGTTACTGGTTCCTCCTCCCCCCCCCCAATTGAATTAGATACCCATGTAATTTGTTTTAACTTTGAAATTAACATTTTGCTTGCTAAAAAACTATTAAGAAAAAAAAGTTGTGTTTTTTTTATTTAAATGTGTATGTAATTAGATTATGAAGAAATTTTATTATTGTAAGTAATATCAATAAATAGATATCTATGTTTCATTCAAAAAATTTCTATTGATTTTATGATGATAATGTTAAATTGTTAACAAATATGTTACTGAAAATAAAAATATTGTAATTCAAAACAATATTCTTGGGGGGGGGGGAGTTGTATGTAATTTTAAGCATACAAAGTTATAGTAAAGAAGGATTTTTTTTTTTAATTCTTTTATGCTCCAACAAATATGTATGACCATTGTTGAATATGTCATTAAGAGTTTTATGTGTAATATTTTAAAAACATTAATATTTCAGAAATATTTTAATTTGAAAGGTTTTTGGAATTGCATCAATGAATACAATTTTTGCTTGGTATAAAAAGTTATATAACTCGAATTATGTTATAATGCTTGATATCTTTTTTTATTAAATATATTAAAAATTTATTTTATTTTAATTTCAGAAATCATATACTAAGGGTGTTCCATAAAAACTGAGAGTAAAACAAAAAATTAAGAAAAATAGTTACAGCAAAAAATAAATCATTATTTTTCAAAATACCTTCTCTCGTATGATGTGCAATGGTTCCATCGTTCAACCCATTTTTCAAAATAAGTAGATAAGCTTTCTTTTGGTAGTTTCTTCAAAGAACTCTACACAGCTTAAATAACGTCTGAATCTTTATTAAACTTTCTACCCCAAAACTGCCTTCAACATCAAAAACAGATAGAAATCGTAACTTGCAATATCTGGAGTGTACGAGGGATGTGGCATGATTTTAATATTGGAGTGTACTAAGATATTTCGGAACAGAAATAGTTAAATACGCATGTGGAGTAATGTCCAATTCCCTACCAGTTCATAATGCTTTCTCGATATGTATTGTTGCAATATTTTCAAAACTGAAACATAATATTCGCCATTCATGGTACTTTTTGGAGGCTGATAGAATACACCTTTATAATTAAAGGAAATAATCATTTTGACTGTACCAGCAGATTTGGTTTTTCGGGGTTTTTTTGGAGGCTAACTCTGAATCACTCACCTCCATTTCTGTAGGGCAAATAAAGACACTTCTTAAAACAAGCACAAAATTAGGAAAATAAAATCATCTGCTTCATTTAGAATATTTATAAATGTTCAGTTAACATTTTGAAAAATCTCCTGCACTTTTATTTTTTTTAGTTTCTTGGTGTTGCCACCATGTAAGAAAATAAACTCAGTTTTAATGGAATCCTTTTATGTATGCTGAAAATTTTTCTAAATAATTCTAAATGATCTTTTTAAAGCAGCAAATTATAAACTGTGTCAATTTTTATATAAAAATTCTTCTTCAGTGTTGTAACTTTCTATTATACTATTTGAATTTTTTATGAGGTTATTTTAATTAATATTAAAATATTTTTCTCCTAAATTCATTTTCTTTAAATGGAATTTTTAAAGGGAATATTTCTTCCTTTTTTTTTTTTATAGGTCTTGATTGTGAGATTGATATCCAAAGGTCCATCCAAATGGTTCGTTCCCAGAGGTCAGGAATGGTACAGACAGAAGCCCAATACAAATTTGTTTATTTAGCTGTGCAACATTATATAGATACTCTACAGCAGAGGATACAAGCAGAACAGGTATCAGTGTTTTGCTTTCTCTCTCCCCTTTTGTCATTCATTTTTTTTTTAAATTGACTTGAATGTAAAAGTTAATTTTATATTATCTTGTTTTAGTCTTATGAATAAAAGTATGTAAATTCAGAAAACATGAGACATTTTTTATGTTTTACCAACGCACATATTTATTTCTAAAATGGAAACTTAATTTGTTAACTTATTTATCCCATATCATGAGTACTTGTTTGAAAGCCTTTATTTTAATAAAGAAAAGTTTTAATTTTTACATAGGAAGTATTTGTTGTTTCTATTTCAGTATTCAGTTAATTGATGTGTGTGTATTCAATGGGTTTGTAAAGTACTGAAAAGAATTTTTTTAAAATTGGAGTATTTTTAATGGTTAAACAAAAAGGTTATTATATATGTTTTAACTCCAGTTATTTAACTTCGAGTTTCCTGATCTGTGGCTACTGACAATCTCATTGATCAAAATAGACCCTATGACCTTGACTGATTTGTTTCCCATTTGAACTCAAGCTTTTATCAGATTGTGATGCATTTACCTCTTTTTCCACTTTTGCAAGATGCCTGTAAATTTTATTTTGCACAGTTCGAAAACGAATTAGTGCTGACCTTAACAAAGCCTCTTAATTTAATAGAAAACAAGAAAACCAATGCAGTAAGTTGTTCAAAAAAAAAATTAGGTGTTCAAAGAAATAACATGCCAGTTTAATGATAGTGGTGAAGTGGTAAATCCACAAACATCACAACAAATCCATCAGTGTTACGTAAATCTCCTCTTGCTTCAGGTTTCTAATTTTTCTGAATATTCTAATTGAGCAATCGATGTATTTTTTTAAATTTTAACCTTCAGAAGAGTTGAAATATATTCAAACCTAAAACTGTTCATACAAAATTGCAAACATTCGAAAAATCACTTACTGTACAAAGGCAATTTAATCTAATCTTTCAGGCAAATTAAAATTTCCTAACCTGAATTGGGATTAGAGAATGAACTTGTGATGGTGCAATGAACTTTCAGTGAAACCCTGGTTCTCTTCCTTTGACTGTCAGTCTAGTTAGTGGTGAATACAATAGTTAAACTGTTTTGTTGCATTTTTCATTTAGGCTATATAGCACTGTAAGCTATTTGTAACTTGTAGTAAGAGATATAACTTAAGGTTTTTTGTTAACTTGGCACAGAATATTTGTAAAACCTCCCCTCGTCCCCACTTTTTTTTTTTTTTTTCATAGCTGTTAGAAGATTTCAGGGGGGAAAATAATTTTTCAAACTGTGGATGAAACAAATAAATGTTTATTAGAGAAATTTACTGATAAACTTCTCAAATTTGATGGACTACATTTGTGGTGTTCCTAATTCTGTTAAATAGGATATACCATTCATCATTATTAAGTAAGAAAAATCATTGTAAGTTACATTGAAAAATTATTAAAATAAAAAGGCTTTTAAAAATTCGTTATGTACGGCAATCTGGGTTATTCAGAAATCCAAGTTAAATGGGTCCGACTTATTGAGTTTCTATGTATATATTTGTTACCATATAGACTTATAGTAGTTTTGTGTATATCTAGAAATTTTAAATTAGTATAAAAGATTTTTACACTGTTATTAAATGAAAATTGTTATGAAATGAAGAGGCAATTTAATGACATATTTGATTAATTTCTTCTCTTTTGAATAATGCTTTTTGTTATAAGGTTTTCTGTCATTACTCATGTTTCTAATTTTTGATAATGTCTCCATAATAAAGTGAGAAATGTGAAATATGAAGAAATGGTGAAACATAACATGTTATTTAGAAAATTGTATAAAATGATGAAACTAAAATTTCGGTACTCTTTTCTTTAATGTTATTAATTCTATTACTGTGTTGCATATAAAATTGAAATCTTTTTATTAATCTTACTAAAAATTTAAGAAAATGAACAATAATTTTATTATACATGTAGTAAATATGAAACACAAAATATTGATATGTGCTATTTTTAATTAATGGTAAACACTTATTTCATGAATTAAAAAAAATTTAAAAAACCAAAAATACTCTATTATTATATCTTCTTAATATTCTACTATTTTAAATCTAAATAATTCAAGATAAAAACCAACATTTTTAGATGGTAGCAAAGTTTATTAAAAAAATTATTTAAATATTAGTTAAAACTTTGTAAAAAACCTCATATCTCTCTCGTCTTTAAGATCACTCTCTGTGCGAAATTTAATATATCTCCCATAGATGGCGCCAGTATACTATTCAAAATACGTTTCTAAAAAAAAATTATTGAAATATTAGTTAAAACTTGTCACAAATGTCTAAATATTGCATTGTTAGGCGAATAAGAAAGATTCGCAAAGTTCCAGAGCTCTAGCTTAATGGGAAGTTGGTTAAATTAACGATCAGAAATTTGATGACATACACTCAACCACACACACACCAAGTGAAATTCAGAAAAACGCTTTAAAATACTCTATTATTAAATCTTCTTAATACTCTACTATTTTAAATCTATATTATAATTAAATTGATTGAGTTCCGAATCTATACTGGTAATTTCTTTTTAACAAAATTATTTATCTGGATCATATGAAAATTAATAATTTCTTGAAAATAGATTTCTTTTGATTAGCAATATAAATTGAAACATTTAAATTCTAAATTTGTTAAATCAACATATTATTTTGTATTGCTTTTTTCCAAATCTATTTATTTTTAATGGTTTTTCTCTCTAGACATATGGAACTCAATAAATTAGAACTACTACAGAGTAATATTCATCCAAATCTTTCAGGTTTTTCTGGGCTGCTTCAGCTTCCCAGTTTATCTAAAAAAATATTTGTTATAAAAATTGACTAGTTCATTATCTTTCATGGATTTCCTAGCTAATCTTATGTATAACATGACCCAGTCTTAATGTTTTTCTATATAGTTCATTTTTTTTTTTTTTTAAATTACTTTTTCTGTATAGAAAAGCATTCAGTTGGGAAGGGAGTACACAAATATAAAGTACACAGCTGAAGCAGCAGGTGCTACTGAACCTCTTAAAGTGCTTTCAAATGCAACTCCATGTCCTATCACACTAAGTCCACCAACACCAACCATGCCTCCTATTTTGACAAGGTCATCGTGTGAGAATTTAAAGCCACCTGTGCCTCCAAGGATAAGTCCTGATGCAATAGTACCCAGGTACTCTTTTTATTTTTCAGTTATTTTAATTGAGGCATTTTCCTTGTTGATATTGGACAAGGAATTCATATCGTTGCTATTTTGAAATTATTGAAAATTTGAAATTTGATTGAATTTTAATTTGGTTTAAAATGAAAATCTGATGAAAAACTCTGTTTAAAGTGTAAGAAAATATTCAATTGTAACCTTTCATTCAAAAATGTTAATTCTTTTTCCCCCTAGAAGTATTATTTTAAAAATAAGTAATGTTTATATATATTTGATTTGTATTATGTGAAATAAGATCAATGTTCTACCTATATCAACATTTTTATATGTCTAAGAAAGAACATAGTTCTAAAGTTGGGAGGGGGGCAGCATTTCTTTTATTAGTACTTTTCTTTCAATCATACTTAAACCTATTCTAATTTATACAGTGATCTTGTAATGGATGGAAGAGAGCTTGATTTCAAGATTCATTTACACCAAAAATTGTCCCAGAGTATAAAGGCTGTTATATGTTAAATTTATCTGTGTTTTAATATCCCTAAGTAACATGATTTGAAAACTATGAGAGTGAGGTCAGCTAAAATATCTTCAGCTCATAGTATCTGAATGTAGCTCAAAATTAAAAGATTATTTGCCAGTTGTTATATACATTACAATAGTGCAATATTAATAAAATAAATATATTATTTAATTATATTTGTTATGTATTATGTTTTTAATTTTTATTATTTTTCTTATCTTTTTTCAAAATTACATTTTGAATTTTTATTTGTTTATTATATTAGATATGATTAATTTTTTATTCCCAATTGGGATACTTGCGTTTTATTTTGTTTTGTTATTATTAGAGAGGTTTTGTTTTCCTTTAGGCCACCAGATGAACCCCTACAATTATATGAAAATATACCCCTTAAAGATAAACCTTTAGTGGTGCCTTTGACCTCTTCATTCAATATTGGGCCACCACCAACAATTGCTCCACCACCACCACCACGAAAGTCATGACAAAACGTTACAACAGGTAAAAGGAAATTTGGGTTTCATGGACAACAATTTGTTTACAGGATACTAATGGATACAGTATTGTCTTCTATGAATTGTCATTGTGAGTTAAGAGAAAATCTGAAATACCCACAAAATTTTCTAATAAATTTTAAAACAGGCTTTTGAAAAAAATAAATACCAATTTCTATTGAATTTCCCTTCGTGCATACATAGTCACGAATAACATATTTCATAACATAAAAATATATTTCTTCTTCAAAAGTAAAATGTGTATGGTGCTATGATTTTAAAATTATGTATATGACAAGTATTTTCCTTTGTGTGTACCTTCTTTGTAAAACTATCTGCTTGAAGCAATATTCTTTGGAACATTCATGTACTCAAAAAACTAACATGGATAGCAATTTGCAGATCACTTATTGGGAAAGGACTTTCCCATTCAAAAAAAAAAAATTTAATGTGTTGATTATTGTAGATCTTTCTCTTGCCCTTATTAAGTGCTTACATATTTCAAAAGTTTCATAATTTAGTTACTGAAATGCTTTATTTTTTGTCCTTTCTCTTTTTGCTGTTATAATATTGCGCATCACATTATACTAATATGTATCTAAGCATGCATGTTAATTTTTAATGCAATGCATAGTTAGCTCTGTAAATTGTAAAATATTATTTTTATTTATGTATTTATTGAGAAAGTAGAGACAATTGCAAATTTGGGAGTTAAAAAGACTGTCTAAAACTAATGATTTTTTTTTTTTTTGCCGAGAGAAAATAATAATTATTTGATTTATGGAAATAAAAACTGTAAAATCAAATTCTAATTTTCCCTTTTATTTAAAATGACTTTTTTTAAAAAGCTTTAGTATTTGTCTTATGAAAGTAATAGTTCAATTGAAAAGTCCCCGGCCTACATGGCAAAGAGTAGTAAGTGAAATAGTCAAAATATTCGTTCTTTGAATCGCTTTTTAGCTGTGACAAGTATCGTGATAGGATTGTTTATTTGTATTTTTAATGTAATATGATTGTTTAAGCCGTCATTTATTTATTAAGGGAAATAATTTGGATGGTTCCTAACATCATTATCTATAGATGAGATAAATATTTGACTGCTATAATGGTAACTGTTCATGAATATGTAAATTATTTTAAATTTCTAATTTTAGGATAATTCAATGAAGTCAAATTATATAGTTTCCATAAGATTTAAATTAAAGAATGTTTTATGTAATTCAAGTTTCAAGAAAATGAAATAAAACCACGTTTTTGCAACTTTCTAAATGCATCATAAATTAAGATGTCAATATGATTATACTTAATGTATTTTGTGGTTTATGTTTTATATTAATAGATACATGACAGTTCTTTGACACACAGTGTTGGAATTAACCTTAAGAAAAAAAAATAAATAAAGAGAGAGAGAGCCTCATCTGGCTCTAGCGGCAATAACCTTTACATTCATGCACTCAACCATGGTCTTTTTTCTTGATAACAGGTCAATTGAAAAGTCCTCGGCCTACCATAGTAAAACACATTTTTTTGGCGAAATTAGTTTTTTTTATTCAACATAATTCCCTTCAAGGGTGATACACTGATTATAGCGACCCTCCAATTTTTCGATACCATTTTTGTAGTACGATTTGTCCTTTGCTTCAAAATAGGCCTCAGTTTTGACGATCACCTCTTCATTCGACGAAAATTTCTTCCCAGCGAGCATTCTTTTGAGATCTGAGAACAGGAAATAGTCACTGGGGGCCAAATCTGGAGAATATGGTGGATGAGGAAGCAATTCGAAGCCCAATTCATGGATTTTTGCCATCGTTTTCACTGACTTGTGATACGGTGCATTGTCTTGGTGAGGCAGCACTTTCTTTTTCTTCAAGTGCGGCCGTTTTTCGGCGATTTCGTCCTTCAAACGGTTCAATAACGCTATGTAATAGTCGCTGTTGATGGTCCTTCCTTTTTCAAGGTAGTCAATGAAAATTATTCCATGCGCATTCCAAAATACAAACGTCATAACCTTGCCACTGTTGGCCTACCTGAGTAGGCCTTTGATAATTAATTTAATGCCACAAACAGAGAAAGACAAAAACTCTAATATTTAAAATCACAAATTTATTTACAACATTATTTACAATATTAATTAATATCATCACATGTTAAGCTGAAAGCTACAGCATCATGACGATGGACACATCAATCACAATCAAAGTCTCATCGACCATCACAAGATCTCATATACCATCTGAGATCTCTTTCAGCATCCAAGCTTTCATTTGGCCATCAAACAGTTGTCTTCTATAACAGCCAAGGACTCATTTACCATCCACCAAGCATCCCAAAAGCTCAATCTACTAAGATCTCCATTATATATACTCCGGAATTTGCATTCGACACTGTCAACTCGACAGTTAAGAATCGGCATCCAATGAAAAATAACTTCATATGACGTAACTGAAAAATACCGTCGAATGCAAATTCTCGATTCCATTGCCAGATGCGTGGGAGGACATCATATCAGCAACACGTAATTCCATGTGATTACCGCAATATGACAACAGCCAGTCAACTGTTCCATTTTCCCATGCTTTAGAGCGAGTTCATCGTGTGCAGTCCACTCGGGTGACTGTCGATTGGACTTCAGAGTGAAATGATGGAGCCATGTTTCATCCATTGTCACATATCGACGCAAAAACTCGGGTTTATTACGCTTGATCATCTTCAAACACTGCTCCGAATCATCAACTCGTCGTTGTTTTTGGTCCAAAGTGAGCTCGCACGGCACCCACTTTGCTCAGAGCTTTCTCATACCCAAATATTCTTGAATGATATGATGTACACGTTCAGTTGATATCTTTAGAGTGTCTGCTATTTCGTTCAATTTCAATTTACGGTCATTCAAAATCATTTTGTGGATTTTTTTAATGTTTTCATCGGTAACAACCTCTTTTGGGCGTTCACTGTCTTCAATGCTCATTTCACCACGTCTAAACTTAGCATACCAATCCTTGATGGTTGATTTTCCTGGAGCAGTGTCCGGAAACTCGGCATCAAACCAAGTTTTTGCTTCAACTGTATTTTTTCCCTTCAGAAAGCAATATTTTATCAACACACGAAATTCCTTTTTATCCATTTTTCTCACAATAACAAAAATTGCTTCACTCAAAATGCTATAATTCACAAACTAATGATCCGACAGCTGTCAAATTTATACATGCATCTTTTGAGGGTTAGGGCTAACTAAAAAAAATATGGATTTAATTCTAGTAGCTCCATCTGTGTGTCAGGCCAGGGACTTTTCAATTGACCTGTTATATTTTAATGAAACAGTTTTTCATAAACAAATTTTCTAAACATTTCTTTGGGATAAAAGGAATGAGTGAAATTGTCAATGATTTTTATCTGGACATTGATTAGAAATCTGGAAAAAATGATATAGTGTGCTTTACCGATAATTGACATTTTAAAAAATATTTAATAAATTAAAAAATGTTCTTGATTTGGAAAAATTAAATAAATGTAGCTTCTTTTATTAAGAAATATTTCCGTTGTATTTGTTAAGCTCCATTTATTTCTGAAACTTTTTTTTTTTTTTTTTTTGCTCATTAAAATGATATCAGTCTTCTTTTCTTTGCATGTATGAAATGTAAAGTTATTATTTTTCATTATTTACTTTGTTGAAAAGACAAGAGCCTGGAATTTTTTAAAAATGCAAGAAAAATTGGAATTTTATTCTTAAAAAGGAATGATATTTTGCATATTGTATTAGATTTCTTTTCATTTATGTATGTATTTTAAACAGAAGAATTTATTTCAGGTTCCAAGAAAATTAAAGTTGCCATTTAGCTGTTCATTGTGAACTGTCCACATGTTGAGACAAGACAATTGCTTCTCTGTTTAGCTAAGCAGCATCTCCAGCTCAATTAAGGGATTTAACTATTTTCTAAAAAATTTTTATCTTGTATCTTGGTGGCCAAATGTCTAAAACAAAAACAACCTTTTAACTTGTTTATTTCTTTTTGTTTCTTAATCAATTATTCATTCCAATTCAAGACATTAATTATTACTTTTGGATATATTTTTTTTAAATTCATGTTTGTAAAATTGCATTCATTTGGTCTTTTCTGTTTTGAAGTGATTATTCTTAATTTAGTGGGGACTATTTTTCATTCTGAATATGAAAGTTGTTAGTGAATCCTAGAAACAAATGAGGCATGTAAAGTGCCTATCTTTATCGTAGATAATTAGAGCTTCATAATGGCATTTATGTGCTTTTGTCAAGGGATGCAGAAATTTTTATTCTTTATTAAAGTTATTTAAATTATGATTAAGTAGTTTTAAAGGTAGAACTTAATCATTTGACTAATTAGTAGATTTAACAGTTAAGTGCTGTGATAATTTGATATGTAATAACAAAGTTCTTTTTAAGTTTGAAAATAAGGTGGAAACAGAAGTTGAAGATGAATAAATAAATAGTGTTGTTTTATAAAGCAATTTGACCTGATATTGTAAGATTTGAAACTTAAAAAAGGATTCTGAAACTCTAAATTTTTTTTGAGACATAAAATGCTGAAAAATGTTTCAATTTTTTCATAACACTTTCTGTATAAATACAAGTATCTCTAGATTAGATCACTAGGCAGTGTTAGCTACTGTGCTAAATCTGCTTAAAACAAATTTCTTCTATATTCCATCTAAATGTCTATAAAGTGATTTTATATCGATATATATATATCATATATATATATAAATATATATATATAATCATTTTATAAGTTTTCTGAAAAAATACTTAATGTGACATTATTTCAATTACAGAAAGTTCTTTTTTCCATCTGCCTGCTAGAAAAGTAACATGAAATGAATATCAATGTTAATTTTAGTGAATGTATAACCTCTGACGTAAGAGATCATGTAAGGAATTTGTGATATGCCTGCTATTTGATAAAACTATTTTATTATAACAACTTTTATCATAAATAACTTATCTTGCTACCTGATATTTTGCATCATATATATATATATTGACTTTAGTGAGAAATGTCAAAGAAGGCATGTGATAATAATGATAGTAGAGAGAGGAACTTGGAAAATTATAAAATAGAATAAAAATTAATGTATGCATATGAGAAAGAAAAAAATGGGGAAATTTTGTACTGTTAATAATTTAAATGTGCAATATGAATGTGTTTGATATATATATATATTTGTACTATATGCATTCTGTACTTTAAAGTTCATATTAATATATATATTTTTCTCAATCCTGTTTTTTTTTTAAATCTTCAATCCTAATTGATCTTTTTATTCTAGAAAGGGGTTTATCTCCAATAAAAGAATATTTCCAGTTTCTGACTTAATTTATTTTTTCAACTTTTTGTTGATGAAATAAGTTTTTGAAAACATCTCATTGTTTTAAATTTTTCATGTAAGCTGCAATGAGAATAATTTATTCCTGCTCATTACAATAAATTTGCTTTGTGAATAAGTCTTGACTTAAGATGTCTCTCTCCCTTGTTAAAAAAAGTCCCATCTTGAATTTTTTTAGTGCGTTATATATATATATGTAATGTGATTGCTTGAAAAAATTTCTGCATCCCTTAATCTTTGAAATTTGTATTACGACTTTGATTGACTTGTTATATCTTTAAATGTGTTTTGTAATGAAAAGGGAAAGGGTTTTATTGAGATAAAACCTCTAACAAATTGAAAGTAGGTTTCTTAAGCTCTGTTATTGTTTGCTAGTTTTATTTTTGTAAATGACTTTTGATGTTTTATTATATGAACTGATTTGATTTGAAATCAGATCTTTTCCTGCATTCCTGTCTCATCTCAAATAAAAAGGAACATTTATCAATTGCATATAATATTTCAGTTTTTACACCTTATTTATTTAGTATCACAATAACATAGATTTGAATTTAATTCATATTTGTACTCTTAAAGGTAAAGGACACTGTCTTCATTGTCTTTATATATATATGAAGTGAATATTACTGGCTTCTCTTAAAACAGTTACATTATTTAGTCTTTTCCTTAATTGGCTATTTGTAAACACCATTTTTATAGAGCTTTGTTGAAAGTTTTATTGATACTAAAAGGGTGTGTTAGAAAGAGAGATAAATTTTTTTTAAATTATAATCAATTATCATAAACAATGGAGAAAAATGACCTTTATCCTGTATGGTACAAAAATGCATTGTAACTTATGAACTTTTTACAATACTCTTTTTAGAAAGAATATCGAAATAAATTGACTCAAATTGTTTTAAAGGGATTATGTGGGCATTGTGTGTACAACCATTAGTGTATTGTTATTTATTCTAAATAATTTTTGTCTGAGTAAAATATATATTGAAAATGTATTTATTGTGAACATTGCATTGTATTATTATTTAAATTCCCATTAAAATTTTTAGCAACTATGTTGAAACTGTTATGTCAGTAGGAATTTGTGTAAATGAGTATTTGTGTTTTATGGAATTACCTTTTATTTAAAATCTAAGTTCTTTTGGGAAAGAGACCTGGAATTTGTTTGGCTTAGTGTGTTGAAAATGCATTTTATTCCTCTGAGTTGTAAACAAAAACTTAAATTCTTTCAGTATTATTTCAGAATGTCTATATAATATATAAAATATACAGCTTGCTTACAACATGTAGGGGACAATTTTATTTCTTTAAAATATTAGTCAAGCTAATATTTTAAATATATATCACAATTATTTTTTTAAGTATGTGAAATGAGTTTATAGGGATTGAAATATATAGTTTTCGTATAAATATCTGATAAAATTATTTGAAAATATAATTAAACTTCAGTGCAAATAAGAGTGTATGATACAGTAAGTTCTTCAATTCAAATCTCTAGAAGTTGGATTTTGAACAATTTTTCAAAGATAGTAAATTGAGGTAAGAACACTTATAAAATTATTCTTTGTAACTTATAAAAATCATAGAATATAAAGAAGTTATATTTTTGGTAAAAATGTATATTAATGTGATGTTGAGCAGAAATTAATATCTGATTTTGTTGGTGCTCAAAGTACAATTTTATTTACATATATTAGTAGCATATTATTTATAAATATATTTTAAAATTCAAATTAATGTTTGTTTTTGTGCAGCTTATGATAAAAAGAAGAAATGTAATTGCTGCTATGTGATCTATCACTTTTTCTTAAAAACTAAGCATTTATTTCTAAAGAATCTTCTGTGACATAAATATGAGTTTTTTTAAAACACTTCAGGTTACATTTCTAGAAAACTTGTCATAGCTGAATGTTGTGATATACTGTGCATTAATTCTTTTTTCAGACAATGACAAGTGATACTCTTCAAAGTAAACTACATATTTTTTCTTATCTTGATTTTTGTCATTTCTTAAGTAAATTTGTTTCAAATTTATTTTCTGAAGAAGATATCTTCTGCACATCTCAAATTATAATGAATATGAATATATAATTATTATCTTTCTTTTATGAAATAAGAAAGTTCAATATCTTTTTAATCAAGCAATTTAAACCTGCAAAGAAATTTGTTATTGTGTCACTTGAGAAAAAATATTGTTTGATATTGATATTTTATTCATGAGATTTTTAAAAAAAAGGTTTCTAAGGGCTTAAAAATGGTATGAGTGTTTTTTTTTTTTTTTTTTTTTTTTTTTTTTTTGTACTTTTATATTAGAATCTGTGCCAATTAAACCAATGAAAGAAGAAAAAAGACATTTGTATATACTTGAATTTTATTCTTAGATGAACACTGTTTTAATATAGATTGAAATTACATGTCTGTTTATGTACTAAGTTTTACTTCTGTTATATGAACTGTTTTAGTTACAATCAAATTGTATACAATTGCTATAGGACAAAGTTTTTTAAAGCTGTGTATAAGACTGAGCATTTTTTAAAATTCAGTTTTACAATAATTCCTGCTATGCATTATATTTGAATTTTTATTCAGTACTGCGAGATGTGCAATACAAAAACTGTTGAATACTATTAAATTCTATGTGTGCTAAAAATGTTGAATATTAGATATTTTATATTGAAACATTATTATATAAGATGTCTGTAAATGTTAATTAAAAAAAACCGTGCATATTCTACATTAAATTGTTCGTTAATTACGCTAATAGATGTTTTTACTTTGAAAAGCTACATGACAATTGTTCCTTGAAATTATTTTCTTCTGAAATGATTTTAAAAAATTAATTGCAAATTTCACTAATGGAGAATTATGAAATAAAATATTATTAATATTTTTTTGAAATGCTAGTTGTCACTATCACCAAAAGTTGGAAAAGTGGTAGATTTTTTGAGTTTTGTGTCTAGTTTGTTTCTATGAACCATGCATTATATATGATCACTATCCCATAATAAAAATAAAATAGGAACAATGTTATATTTTTATTTTATTTAAATTTTGTTCCTCAAATCAGTTAGTTTTCCATATTATATTAACCTCATTTTATTGTATATGGAACTTACTAGGAAATTTATTTTACCATTGCTTTTACAGTACTTAAATGGTTTTTTTTTTTTTTTTTTTTTTTTTTAAATAAAAAAAAAAAAAAGAGGAAAGGGCAAGATTTGGTGTAATGAAAGGCTTTCATTTTCAAAATTCTTTTTGACCATTTCAAGTTATAGTATGTTTTTAGTAAAAAATATTTAATTTGAATGTACATTAGATGCATTTGTCAAAAAATATTTTCTTAATTGAATGAATGCTAATTTTTTTTTATCAATTGCTTTACATGAAATTTAAGTTTTAATTTACAAGTAATTTAAGTTTTGGTAGAATTAACTAAACTGATTTATTAAATTTTTGCTGTTAAGTAAGGAAAAGTTTATTGCTGTAGAAGATAGAATGCAGAGGAAGTTTTAATTCTGAAAATGTTTATAAGATTTCGGTATTCATAAATATAGCTAAAATAATATTTTATGTAAACTTGTATAGTCTTATTCGTTCATAATAATGATTCTTTGACCAACATGATTATTATTTACTTTATCAGAAATCTTAACTGACGCCTGTAACACGTTATTATTTGCTCAGTTTTAATTTTTTAATTGTTTTTAGCTGAATTTCTTATATTCAATAATATGAGATACTTGATATAAATATTAATAATGTTAATAAATTTGAAGAGAATACTCTTTTTTCAGAGAATACTCAGCATTTCAAATTTTTTTTATCTTCATATTAAATTACTTTAGTAATTTGGTGGTTGTGTATTATTCCAAACTACCATAAATATTTAAAATATTTGAAAAAAAACTTATGTGGTTGTCACATAAACATGGTTTTTTTTTTTTTAAAATTCTTTGTCCATAATTTACTGTGCATAGTTCATTTACATATTTTTTATATAAAAGGCTTTTAGATTTGTGACAGATTGATGTCTGAAAAAGGAATTTTTTTTTATGTAAACATTTGATTCTTGCAATAGTTCTTTATGTTAGTGATGTGCATGAGGATAATCATGTTTATATGTATGTGCTTTATGTTGGTGTTTTCTGTGTTTTGCTAATTTTTAGGAAAATGTAATAATTTGTTTATTTTAGTGTTTGTTGGTATCAAGAAATACATTCAACCGCTATAAGACACACAAGTTAGTATATTGTAAATTTTAATGTAAATAAATTGTTTTGGCTAATAAAATATAATTTCTGACAAATGATGCTCTGATTTATTTTGCTTGTAGTGATTCACTTAAATTTTTAAATAAGAATGGTTGATTTGATGCTTAAATCCTGTAACTATGCCCTTTCCTGCAAGAATAAGATATACATAGGCGAAATTATACTACCATATGTATTGCTTTTCCTTTCCTTGACTTTTCAACAAGATAATCTCCATCTCCAAATGATATGTCTTGCTCCAAACAATCATCAAACTTGCTGAGCACTTCCTTGATCAAGCCCCATGATCTCTTGCCCCTTGGAGTAGATTTGTTACCTAATAGGAAAGCACCTGCCAGTCATCCCAGAGTGTGACCGATTAAACTCGACAGTTGGAAACAATTGACACAACAAACTCTGTCATGCCGGGTAACATCGGGCATCCAGGACAGAGATGGACCAATGTATTATCGACTTCTTCACTTTGCGATGATTGAAATCATAAATCATCCAATTGAAATGAAATTGTAATCACTTAATTTCCTATAACGTTCACCCATTTTGTAGCAATTGGATCTCGGTACATTCGATTTTTATGACTCAAAGTATATATACAGTGGGTTGTCAGATTAATGTGGATGTCAAGAAACAATTGATTATTTCTCACTTCAATTCAGAATTGGTATGTAATTATTCATTAAGAATATCAAAATTTGACATACCTTTTCTGTCATTCCAGGGAGCTAATGTATTTAAATTTCCTATTAGCTGCAACAAAACTCTGTTAGATTAAAATAATCTACCTCACCGAAAATCAGCATTTCCTTGTAATAAAAATATAATGTATTGACATTAATTTAAATACAATATTTAGTTACCCATCATTTTACAAGACACAACACAGATTACAAAAGAAAGCAAAAAGCATTCTCTAATTAAAGTTTGTTTTGTTTTGACGCTGCTCACTCCAATCAACAACGTTCTTTGGCAGGAGTCACATGGTTTCTACAGGAAAAGTATCCTGTTCTGAACACTCCCCCCCTCCTTGAGTCTCAGGGCATATAGAACCGAAATTCAACACTTTATGGTCTGTATTGGGATGGTGGCCGAACTATGCGTCCAGCTCTGGTAGTAGCAGGAGTAGAGTCAGGATTGTTTAGTTTTTCTGGATGTTATCCAGGAGTATCTGAAATCTTGTCCTCGTTAATGATGTTTTCTCCATCCACTTCTAAGGGACATAGTTTTTGAATGGGCCTGATCACAATACCCGATTTAGTTTTAATCTTAGATCTTATAATTCCATCTTTTCTTGAATAGACTGATAGTATTCTTCCCAAGAGCCAATAAATTATTTTGAGGTTATCATTCCAGATTAAAATAATGTCTCCAATTCTAAGATTAGACATTAGTTTTTGAACTCTTGTTCTTTGATGTAACTGACTCAAGTATTCGTTACGAAATTTTGCTCGGAAGTCTGACATCAGTATTTTTCTGTACACTAGTCGCTTGTTTAGTTCTGTCTTATCAGTTGATTTTATTCTGTCTAAGTCCATCGTACTACTATAACTTGTTTCCTTTAAGAAAAAATCAGGTGTTAGTGGGCACAAATCGTCTGGATTGTCACTAACATAGGTTTAAAGTCTAGAATTTAGTTGGCTTTCGCAGTCACATAAAACTGTTTTGTTTTCTGGACATTGCGATTCTGGTCAAGGAAATGCGACCTAAGACCTTCCTCAAAATTCTGTTTCAAAAAGTCCTATCAACCTCTCCCAAAATGCACCCCACCATGGAACTGCAGGAGGAATAAATTTCCAAGAAATTGGTGAAAAAGATGCTTTCAATTTTTCTAGATTGATATTCTTCAGGGCGTTTTCGGTTCCAACGAAATTCATTCCATTATCCGAATAAATAATCGACTGACGCCCTCCGCGCTATAAACCTAAGAGCTAGCATGAAATTATCTGTTGAAAGAGATCAACAGTTCTAAATGTACCGCGTGAAAATTTCTATCCACACTTTGTTTTCTCTTGATATTAAGGGCCCCGCAACATCCGATGACTTCAAAAATGGAAGCGTTTTTCAGTCAATCTTTAGGTAGTGTTCCTTCGGATATTTCTGGCACTAAATCTTTGACAAATTCTGCAGTTTTTGATTACCTTTTTTTTATCGTTCATCTACTCTTTGCTATCGAATAATTTTCTCTCGGAGCCACCATCAGAGATTGTACTCCAGGATGTCCCAGCTCTTGGTGTTAGCACAAAATAAGACTCTTGGCAACATGGTAATCAGATGGTAAATCAATTGGAAATTTAAAATTCTCATTGTCTTCTCGTATGACAAGTTTCGTTTTGGTTTTCAAAATCTTGTCAGCGTCTTTAAATGTCGACAAAGATTTTAGACGTTGCATTTTCTCTCCTTAAGTTCTTCCTCAGACAATTCTGTTTTTCTTGTTACACGTTTTAGTATTTTCATAAAATCTATATATCCAACCTGTAACTCTAATCATTCTTTTGTAGGAAGATATATCGTTATAAAACTCATCGGGTTTAATAATTTTCTTCTTTTCTGTGTACATAACATTTTCATCGAGTGAGAGTTCAAAATCTGTCCATTTTTCTCTGGAGTCTCTAAGCCACGAAGTCCTTCGTACCATTGATTCTTCTATAGAGTTTTTACCAAACATCCTCTTGACGGTAAATCCGCTTGATTATGTATTCCTGAAACAAACTCTAATCAGAAAATTCTGATATTTTTCTTATTTCGTTAACTCGGTTGGTCACAAAAGTCATCCAAGGGCCTTCTTTCTTGGTTCAATACAGAGCGTTCATGGAGTCACTCCAGAAAACTAATTCAACATTTTCCAGTTCTAAATTTTTTTTCGCTGAATCTGCTAGTCTAGTTCCAGTACTACATGCGAGCAGTTCCATCCTTAGTATGGATAGTCTCTTAAAAGGTGCAGCCCTAGATCTTGCTTGAACTAGTTGGCAAGTAACTTTAATTTCTTTTTCTGCTCTTAATAATAAACAAGTCCCTTATTCTGACTTGGACGCATCATAGAAAATGTGGAGTGTCGAGTTGAATTCATAAAGGTTTAAATCTGAAAGTCTACGAGGAATTTTTAAATGTCTTGGTTCAGGTAACTCATCTTTCCACGTTTTGAATCTTTTAATAATATCTTCAGGTAATTTTGAATTCCAAGATATTCCCAATTTCTAACATTCCTGAAGAAGCAATTTAGGAATTAATGTTATGGGGCAAGTGAACACTATGGGATCGAATAGCTAGTGTGTCGCAGACAGAATTTTCTTTTTAGTAATTGCTCGTTTTCTGTTTTAATAAGTTAACAAGACAATGTGTTGCCTTTCACATTCCATATAAGACCTAAAACCGGTACTTCTTTTTCATAATCTGATCTTTGTTGATATTCATTCAATCGATTTACTAATTTCAGGGATCTAATTGTATTCCTTGGCCTTTTCTGGACCCTTTCTTTATTAGGTAAAGGAGGATGTCCATATAACCAGGGTAGATTCACCTTATATCTACCAGTATTGTCTCTACTAACCGTTTCTCTTAAATGTTTCAAAGCAAGTGGTTGGGTCTCTGTTTTAGAGCGTTTTTCGCTACTATCGTCAATACCCAAAGTTTCTAACTTCCAGATATCAGTAATTTTGCGTCATTTACGTGTAATGATAATACTAACAATGAGCTATTTGTGGATGGACCCTTTTTATCATATTTACCTATTACGGTCCACCCTAAGAATGTGTGTACAGCAACACTAAACTTCCTGAAAGATGTTTTACATTCCCCGTTAACAACTTCCCTGCGTAATTAGCAAATTAATCTCACCGGAATTGTTCTTATACAGACAGGATTTCTCTTTTATCATTGCATCACTAATTAAAATACCTAGATCTTTTAATTATTTCAAACAATTAGCATCATTCATTCTTGGTAAGGAAGCACAAATTTTCTTTTCATCTAAAACTTCTAACTCAAAGTTATAGCCCCCACTGACATTCGAAAGATTAATATGATATCTTCTATGTGTTCCGGCGCTTTCAATTCCACCGAATAAACCGTGATTTATAAATTCCACTCCTAACCCCTTCAAGTTCATCTTCCCAGCCATAAATTTTGTTACATAAGATCGCTGGCTACCCCATATCTATTATAACCCTAATCAAATGCTTCAAATTATTTTCTTTAATATAAACTATTAAAGTTTGGAGATAAACTTCCCTAGAACAACTGTTATTCGAAAGCGTAGTGTTTTCAATAACTTCCTTTAATTCGGGATTCTTATTCTTAAAATGTTTATTTTCTTCATAACACATAATATCATGATGTCTTTTCCCACAAATCGTGCATTTTACTTTTGTTTTACAAAGAGAATTTAAGTGTACAATATTAACGCATCGAAAACAAAAACCCTTTTTAATTAATATTGATTTGTGCTGTTCAAGTGGTAAACTTTTTCTAAATTCACAATTTATACTTCTATGAGACGAGTTACCACAGAACACACACCTCTTAAATTTAGATTTCGCGGCGTAATTATAAACAATTAATTGGCTGGCATTTGAAGGATCCTTTGGATGCGTTCCGTTCCGTTTAAGAATTACAGTGGATGATATAGAGCTAAAAGTTATGAAGCGATACTTATTGATTCTAAGCTTCTGATTTGAATTTTATCAAACAATTGCCGAAAACTTTTTACGTCTCTTGAACACTTAAGTGGAGGAATTACTAATAACTGTCTCATGTGGATGTTTATTAAAGTTTCTTTTCTGCCGAATCTCTGTTTTAACAATTTAATAGCTTTAACATAATTTTCGTGAGAAATAGAAAAACCACCTATTGTTTCCAAAACTGTTCCAGTTAAATGGGCTTTTAAATAACTAAATTTACTGACATCGTCTAAAGATGTATTATTGTGTTTCGATGTCTCGTAAAAGTTCCAGAATGTAAGCCATTCACTTATATTACGACCTGTGTGGTGACCGGGAATGACAGAATAGTCCCATTGTAGCTTATGTATGTCATAAGAGGCGACTAAAATGGGTACCCAGTGTCTGGGGGTATATCCAGGCACCCTGCCCCTGGGGATTATATCAGGAGACTTCAGGGACTTACCTTCTTCAGGTAAGTACAGGCATCATGACCCCGAGGTACCTTAGTGATCTTTTTCTTTCCCATGGGGTTTACTGTCTTTGGTAAACATGGGTGACGCACTCCCGGGATACCCTCGCGATCCTTCTCTATTTTCGACCCTCCTTCTTGTCAACCACTTTTTATCTTTTTTTCAACTTCACCTCTAGACCACAGTTTAATCTTGTTTGGCGCAGCATAGCCATATCTCTATACATACACTCACTCACTTATATTACCAGAAAATTTCGGGATCAGTATCTTCGGTAGCATGACGTTGATTATTTGATGTTTAACATCCGTTTCATGTACTGAATGGTTGGGGGAATTGGGAGGTTCATGAATACTTTTACTTTGATTCAAATTTCACAAATATTTATTTGCTTTGAATCTCCATGAAACAATTTTTTTACGGTATTCTTCAGCTGATTGTAATATCTTGATCCTCAGGTTTTAATAACTTTTCTAAATCAGAATCAACAAATTTAAAAGATTCGAATTTATCATTTGATTGTTCTATATAAAGTTCAATTCGCTCTCTTTAGCAGTTGCTTCTGTACTTTGAATTTCTAATTCAATTTGACCCGTGTGGTGACCGAGGATGACAGAATAGTCTCACTGTAGCTCATGCATGTCGTAAAAGGCGACTAAAATGAGCACCCAGCATCTGGGGGTATAACCGGGCACCCTGACCCTGGGGATTATATCATGGGGCCTCAGGGATTTGCCTTCTTCAGGTAAGTACGGGCATCATGATACCCGAGGCACCCTAGTGATCTTTTTATTTCCCATGGGGTTTACTGTCTTTGGTAAACACGGGTGACGCACTCCCGGGATATCATAGCGATCCTTCTCTATTTTCGACCCTCCTTCTTGTCAACCACCTTTTACCTTTTTTTTTCAACCTCACGTCTAGACCACAGTTTAATCTTGTTTGGCGCAGCATAACCATATCTGGCTCTTGCCCCAATAAACTTTACATTCACTCACTCATTCTAATTCAATTTTAGAATTAAGTTCTTAACGTTGCGTGCTTCTTTTTGCATAACTGAATGAGTTCAGAGCTTTCGGTGGGCCGCGGTAGCCAAGTGGTCATGGTTTCGGATCCGTGGCCGGCGGTTTTCGTTTAGTCGCAGGTTCGATCCTTGGCAGCTAAAGACCCGCCCTATAGCCGGGGCTGGTGCACGTTAAATCTATCATGGTCCAAAATCCTCCAGTTGGTGTGATTTGGAAATTAGGAGAGGGGTGCCAGCTCAGGCGTCGTCCTCCTCACTTGACCGAGGTTCGTGCTGCTTCTAGCGTGACGTTAAAAAAAAACAAACCAAAATGAGCTAAAAGTTCATTTTGGTAGTACCTGGGTGTATAGCCGAGATACCCTATAGTGATACTTCTCTATTTACGAACCTCTTTGTCAACCAATTTGTCAAAAATTCTTTTTCAATTTTTTTTAAACGTCTAGATAACATATTTACCTTGTTTGACTCAGCAGAGCCCCACCTGGCTCTTGCGCCATTGGAATACTATCACTCATTCACTTGTCTTTTTTCAATTTGTTCAGATGTCCAGATTAGTTTTACCTGGTTTGGCGCTGTATAGTTTCATCTGCTTTTGCGCCATTCAAATATTGGCTCGCACTCGCCTCTAGGAATAATCTTAGAATCTTTAGAAACGAAAAAGGCAAAAGAAGCTTTTTTTCTGAGGAGAAAAACCTGCACTTCGATTCCTAACTGCAGTACTATTAAATGGGAATATTTTTAAGAAAAGTAAGATTCCTCCTAAGAAAAGACCTTTATTGGCCAATTTTTAAGTAGGGCTGTAACACAAAGCTATCATGTAGAACAAAAAGAATGGTTGGATTGAGATCCTAAGACACATAGGTAATCTATCTATTCCTTTAAATTGTAGAAATGAGGACAAAAGCATTTATAAGTGAAGTGGATTGACACCCAATATTAAAAATAAATATTTACATAAGATAAAATTAAATTTTCTAAAAAAATATAGTCTCTAAATCATTCAAACTATTTGTGAATGCGTCATATATATTTAAAAAATTAGATTATGAAAATATGTGACTGCTTACATTAATCTGGCAAAGCACTATTTATATATATATATATATATATATGGGGTTGTGAATTATGACCGGTGTTCTAATGGTATGAATGAAGAAATGTGATCGTTCACAAAAGGCAAATGTACTTTCTGATCTTACAATATGTGTACAGTGTGCTTGAGCTCACACTGTATCTAATTCCCGTGAGAGACCAATTCTCTCCTATAATTCTCCAACTCTTGATGACTCCCACTAATCTTTCAGATAGAACCAAACCAATTCCGTGTGCCTTCCAAAGCCGCGCCTCCTGAACTTCCCTTCCCCGTCCTGTACGCTTTCCCAGCTGCGTCTTCCCGCTGTTCCGCACCAGCACCGTCTCCTCAGTTTTAGCAGCCGTCTAGTGAACATGCTGTTTATATATTTCGCTCTCGTGTTGAAGAAAAAATTCTCCTCACGAATTAAAACAGTCCAACAAAGGGGATAATGGTAAATGATACTTCATTCACAAATATTCTGAACAGGACGACACGTAAGTAACAAAACTTGGATAGAGAACTACATTTAGAGAACTCTGTACTTGTAGAAATTAGCTACACAACAGGATCAAAGATAGCACTTCACAGTTCAGGAGCAAAGATACAAATCAGCATCTGTAATAATAGGCACAACTCTTAATAATGCATGTTCACCAGTTTAACTACACTCATATCCATAAATTAAGGATAATTCAGGATCACCGGGAAATCGAAGTAAAAAATTCACATGTAGAATTATCGCACATATCATCAAGAATAATATGCAAATTACAGAAAGCCATCAGATGACGCCGATATTACAACACAATGACGAGAATGTAAAAGAGGTGTATTTAAGGAATGCAAGAAGAGAAGTCGAATAGTCATGACTTAGAGGACAAATGTGGATGATTTTTTTCGTGGTCGATGGATGATTTAATTATCGGCCGCCTAAAGTATGGGCGTACTCAGATGGAAGTATCCGAGGAACTTGGAATCGCCCATAATGTCAGCTCTAGGCATTGGCAACAATTATAAAATGATGGAATTGTCAGTAGACGTTACAGTACATGACGCTCTCGAGTTACAACGCCGAACGACGACCGGTATTTGGCAGTAACTGCAAAAAGAAGCAGACGGAGTTAGCATCAAAACTTTCTCGTCAGCTATCTTTAGCCACTGGTATTACAGTTTCAAGGCAAACCGTGTACAGACGTTTGGGACGTATTGGTCTATATGCTCGATGGCCTGTTAGATGTGCTCACGGTAACTCACTGTTGTGAGCGATTATCCTGACGTAGAAAACATACAATGTAAACATAGGCACATTGGGCTTGTGTGATGTTTTCCGATGAGTCCAGATTTAGCTTGCAGTCTGATTCACATCGGACTCTCATATGAAGAACGCCTGGTAACCGCTACCACCAAGACAACATCATTGAACGAGACCATTATGTTAGTGCCGGATTGCTCGTTTGGGGTGGAATCATACTGGGCTCCACAACAGATCTTCATGTTCAAATCGGAACCATGATAGGCTAAATTTATCGGAACATCAATTTGAAACAACCTGTATGTTTGTTTAGGGGTACCATGGGCACAGTATTTGTGTTTATGGATGGCAACGCTCGTCCTCAAAGTGAAACATTTTAAGGGGTCTCAGGGGTGTTAAATTTTTCTCGACAGCTGAAAATGTATACAGTTTTTGACTAACTATAACTAATTTAAATTTATATTAAATAATTTGATATTTCTACACATGCTTTACAAATGTATGAGGTTTTAAATATACGTAAAATACATGAAATATAACTACATCCGAATCAGGATGAATGTTTCTTTCTACATATGCTATTGGTAAATGTGCCTGGTCCAGTGTCTTTCCAAAAACTGAGGACTGTCAATGGGGTTACACATTCCACTTTCTGCAGTGCATGTCCTGCTCTAAATTTATTGGAAAATGACTTACACTGGGATGTATGTATTAAAGATGCATGCAACATGTCGCATCCAAAGCAAATTCGTGCATTATTTTCAATCGTATTGACTGCCTGTTCTCCTTCATCTCCTACAAACTTATGGGAGAAATATAAATAACACATAGCGGAAGATATTTTTCACCGAATGTGCAGGGAAAATTATAATATGGGCATTGATTTCACTGCAGAACACTATAATGAAGCATTGATAAGGATTGAAGATTTGTGTTCAGCAATTGCAAACAAAGTTCTCAATCAGTTGGGAATGCCATCACCAACTCGATCTGCTGCTGCTTCATTTGATGTAGAACTCTGTCGCGAGCAAAACTACAACCTAATGGGTCTTTTGTCCTACGTTTCATCAAATATTCCTAAGTTAACGCTTGAGCAAAAAGGCATTTATGATCAAATCATGCAAGCTATCAATAGTGGGAATAGAAAAATCTTCTTCTTAGAGGCGCCGGAAGAAATGGTAAAACATTCCTAATCAAATTGATTCTAGCAGCAGTACGATCCCAAAATGACATATCCTTAGTTCTTGTGTCATCAGGTATAGTTGCAACATTGTTACCAGGTGGAAGAATTGCTCATTCCGCTTTGAAACTCCCACATGCAATATTTCCAGAGCATCAGGCATGGGAAAAGTATTGCAGTAATGCAAACTTATTGTTTGGGATGAATGCACAATGGCACACAAAAAAATCGCTTGAAGCTCTTGATCGATCATTACAAGATTTGCGTGGAAACACTAGACCATTTGGGAATGCGTTAATATTGCTTGCAGGAGATTTCAGGCAAACATTACCTGTAATTCCTCGATCAACACCAGCAGATGAAATAAATGCATCTTTGAAACACTTTGCTTTGAGGCGACATTGAAATTAACTACAAATATGCGTGTCCAGTTGCAAATTGATCGATCAGCTGAAATTTTCTCAAATCAATTGTTGGATATTGGAAACGGAAAGGTGCCAGTAGATTTGATCTCAGGGAAAATTTCATTGCCTCATAACTTCTGCAATTCGGTGACATCTAAAGGAGAATTGGTTGAAAGAGTATTTCCTGACATTCAAACCAATTTTAAGAATCCCAATTGGCTGAGTGAACATGCTATCTTGCTGCCAAGAACAAAGACATCTACCAGCTTAACAACATCATTGTCTCGCATTCAAAATGAGACAGTCACCTATGAGTCTGTTGACACTGTTGTGGAAGTAGATGAGGCAGTGAATTACACTACAGAATTTTTGAATTCACTTGATCTGCTAGGAATGCTGCCCCACATACTGTTGTTGAAAGTTGGTGTGCCAATTATCATGTTGCGAAATATCAACCAGCCAAAGCTGTGTAATGGTACGCGGCTTGCAGTAAAAAAAAAATAATAATGAGCAACGTCATAGAGGCAACAATTTTGACAGGACCTTTCAATGGTGAAGATGCCCTCATTCCTATGATACCAACAGATATGCCATTTCAGTTTAAGATATTGCAAATCCCAATTCGATTGGCATTTGCAATCACTATCAATAAAACTCAGGGGCAATCTTTAGAATTGTACGGCTTAGATTTAGAGGCAGATTGCTTCTCTCATGGACAATTATTTGTTGCATGTTCCTGAGTAGGCAAACCAGACAATCTATATATCTACACTGAAAATGGAAATACAAAGAATGTTGTGTACCCTGAAGCATTGTAAAATTAACCTTTTGCCCTCAAGGACTCCATGGTAGAGCCATTTCCAATTTGTGTATATTTTAATTGTTTAAGACTGGTTTTTTTTATTTAAATTAATGTAATTTTTTTTATCAGTTTTGGGCTGTTTATCATTTCTATGTTTTTTACTATTTTATGAACTGCATGAATCTATTTATATATTTTTGCATTTAATTTATTACGATTATTTCTTATATATTTTTGTTATATGCATTTATTATGGTTTGCTACTATTTTATGAACTACATGAACCTATTTATATGTATTTAATTTATTATTTATTTTTGTGATTTGCATTTATATAATTTTTGCTTATAATTATTTCTTATATATTTTTGTGTTATGCATTTATTTTGGTTTATTACTATATCTTATATATTTTTGTGATTTGCCAATGCATTTCATTGTCGCATCATTGAATCTTTAAATGTTCTGAAAGAATGCCATCCCACATGCTGCAGTTGAAATTTAGCGAGTCAATTATGTTGCGAAATATCAACCAGCCAAAGTGAGTGAGTGAGTGATTGTGGTGTTTAATGGCGCAAGAGCCAGAGATGGCCATGCTGCGCCAAACCAGGTCATACATGAAAATTAAAACATCGTGCCAAGTTAAAATTTAAAATCCGAGTACGACAAATATGAAGTGAAAAAATAAAAACATTGTTAATAAATATAAATGGATAGCTATTAAAAATGTGATAAAAAGGTAAACATATTAGAGCAAAATCAGGTAAAAGCGGAAAACATCAGAAACTAAGTTCGTATCCTGGTTTTCTTTTGCTTTATAAAATCAGTGTGTTCCATTTGATCCACGGCGTCCATTAGCCAGGAATCATCCACATCATATAAAATAAAATCATCCTCATGTCCAATGTTAGGTGTTGAGGTACTTTTTTTAGGTTTATTGTCCAGTGTTGGATTAGAAATCTTGCGGTATACACTATTTACTTTATGCTTCCCTTTTGATTTTGTTTTAAAACTAACAGGTTTTGTAGAGGAAGGCAGACTTCGAGGTGCGGAAGAAACTGCACGGAGAATGGGACCATTTGGTAGAGATTTAATTTTTTGGAGGGGAGCTATTGAGGGTAAAATATCAGCCTGAGAAGATGAGGATGATTTAGTAATTGTACGCAGAGGAATCGATGTAGGTGCTGAATTGGATGGCAAGGGCTTCTGATATTGCAGAGGAGGGCGTACAATTTTGGTAATATTTGAATCTGTTTGGGTGAATGTTGAAATAGAAGATTTAGTGGCCTGTGCATAAGTATGAGGAAGTTGTGGAGCTATTAATTTTCTGGCTACTATATAAGAAATGTTTCGTGTGTATTTTAATTCTTGAATTTGTTTTTCTAATTTCCATTTGGGGCATATTGTTGAGTTAGATGTGTGAGGTTCGGAACAATTAACACATTTAGGCTCCAGTTGGCAATCCGGGGAAGAGTGTCCAACGGACGCACACCTAGAGCAAGTTAATTGTCCCCTGAAAGCAGTTTTTGAATGTCCAAACCTCTGACACTGAAAACAGCGCAGAGGATTCGGAATATATGACCGAATATTGCAATTAAGGTAACCTGCTTTGATATTCGAAGGTAAATTGGGTTTATTAAAAGTCAAAATTAAATGTTTTGTAGGGAAAGTAGAACAGTCTTTTTTAATAATGATTCTTCTGACCTGAGTGACACCCTGATTGGAAAATCCATCGAGGATTTCCGCTTCGGATGCGCACAACTGGTCAGGTTCAGTAATTACACCACGGCAGAAGTTAAGAGATTTGTGGGGAGTGACATGAAGAGGAGAATCGAGAAAGGTTTTAGCAGACAAGAAAGATTTGGTTTGTAATGCGGACTTGGTTTCTACAAGCAGGTCTCCAGATTTCGGTTCACCAATACCTTGCAACGACTTCTGAATAGCGAAAGGAGATTTTGTACACATTTCATTGTTTGGAAACGAAAGAATTAAAAAGCGAGAATTAGAAGCAATTTCATCAATGTTTGTAGATGTGGGTAAAACAAGGCCTTTACCCAGGCACGAAAAAGAAGGATCCATAGAAAAATAAAGGTATTCGTCGTGGAGAGCCCAACGTGGGAGGTAGTTACCGGTCAACTGACATACATCAGGCACGGCACTTGCCTGGAGGTCACCCAGGATATAGCACTGCAGCATCAGGGCGAGGATCCACCGAGAAAACTCGATGCACCCCTTATCTGCAGCACTAGCCCTACAGCAGTGTCTCTTTGCGGAAGATCCACAAAGAGACTTACCACTAGCCGATTGATAGAAGCGGGCTCACTCCTGCCACCCGTCTACTGCGAAGCATGGGCCAAAGGGAACGCAAAAGGTATCCCCAGGATCCCACTTTCCTCCTTACGGGATGCCGCACACGGCAAACATGCGGGTTGGCAAGCCAACAGGAAAAAAAAAAAAAAAGGAAAATGGAAAACAAAACGGATACCAACAAAAACTGAATAAAGGAAAAATATGACGAAGTGAATATGATCAAAATATATCTGTTAAATGATATGGAAGAGAGTAAAAATCTGTAATCTGGACAATGAAGAAAGGAAAATTAAAGTAGAAAAGTTATGACTAGCAGGGGGGTCGAAAATAGAGAAAGATCACTAGGGCATCCCGGGGGCGCGTCACCCGTGTTTACCAAAGACAGTAAACCCCATGGGAAAGGAAAAGAACACTCAGGTCCCTCGGGTTCATGAAGCCCGTACTTACCTGAAGTAGGTAAGCCCCTGAGGGCATCAACCAGCCAAAGCTGTGTAATGGTACGCGACTTGCAGTAAAAAAATATGTATATATTTTAACTGTTTGACTTTTTTTTTTTATTTAAATTAATGTAATTTTTTTTATCAGTTTTGGGCTGTTTATCATTTCTCTATGTTTATTAATATTTTATGAACTGCATGAACCTATTTATGTATTTTTACATTTAAGTTATTATTAAGATTAAATCTCTGTAATTAAAACAGACTATCCATTAAAGAAAATTATGCCCATTATAAGATTCACAATTGGCTGGATGGACAAGCTTTTCTTTTCATTTAACTAGACTGGCAGGGTACAGCTAGTTATTAATACTTTTGGTCACTCACAAGGCTGCGTATATGTGTGTTATATTATTATTTCAAATACTCCTTATGATATGCAAATTTGCACAATGTATTAAATGGCAAAGGGAAATAGTCTTTTTTTTGACAGATTTGTTTCAAAGCATCGCTTTTGCTCAAGCCGGTCCTGAGAGTAAGTGAAATTGAGTTGACTTTTTTTTTAAGTACTTTCCTTTATAGATTTAGAGAATATTCCAGAATGTAGTGAAATAATGCATTAAATCCGATTTAAAACTTCAATAATGCGTTTCTTAACAATGAATCTTTATTTTTTTGGGGAAAAACAATCCTAACACTTTTTATAAAAAATTCAATAACAAAATTGGATAAACTTATTTGAATATATCAATGGTGGGATTGTAATAATTTTACAACCGGTTCAATCCCTGAATGATACATATATATATAAATTAACTTAGTCCATGATTGCATTGCAAGTGTCATTTTTTTCTGTTCGTCAAGCTCAACCAAAAAATAAGCGCTATTTTGCCGAACCGCGGGTAATCAGCTCACTGAAACGTAATCCTCAAAATACTTAGAAATTTTTTCCCCACACATATATAAAACGACTTTGAATAAAACGGAAACACAGTATTCCAACAGAGTAAAGCAGCATACAGTTAAGATCCAAGCTATGGCTATTAAATAACAAGACTGATGCTGATACAGAAGTACGCATGCGCCAGCTGCTTCATGTAAAGCCTTCTCTTTCGAATGCAATGCCTCTCGTTCCTGTAAATAAATCTATATACACGTAGCCTTCGTTGGCATTAGTTATTTTTTGTTTCGCTAGAAAAATGAGAAGTGAGCAATGAATTTTTGTGAAATTTCATATGAAACTTGGAAAAATCGCTATTGAAATCGATAATTTATTTGATAGAAGTGTATGGCACTGAATGTTTATTGCGTTCACTTGTTTTTGAGCGTTTTTAAGATGAACGAAAAGACATTAAAGATGTTTCACGTCGAGGTCATCCTTCTACGTCAAAAACGGATGACAATATCAAAAAAAAAAAATGATAACCTGGTTCAATCCGACCGTGGATTAAGTATTCGTGCGATTGCTAAGACTGGAATAATTGACAAAGAATCCGTACGGTAAATTTTTCCACCAAGACAACGCACCGACTCATTCCATATTATCTGTCAAGAGTTTTCTAGCCAAGTACATAAGCGGAGTATTTGTTGTTGGGGTGCATAACACTCTCGGTCCTTAATCTCCAGAATTTATAATTGATTTGGTTGAGACAGAACTTTGGTTTTCACACTTGCCCAGGAGTTAAAAATTTAAATTGATCAGTTGAGAAATTTGCATGAAGTTAACGAGCAGTTGTAATATATTAATTAAAAATACATTAAAGTTACGATTTAATTATCTATGGATTAAGATGATTATTTCTTATGTTGAAATATTTTTACTTCATGAGTTTATGTTAGATTTTAAAAGAAAATTTAAACTATTGGTTTTTAGGTAGAAATCTAAGAAAGTAGTAATGGAAGGACTTAGTTCCATTACTAAATTAATAGTGTTATTGAGAGCAGAAAATATAAGTACATTTGATTAGATTATCAAATCGTTGGTACTCGAAATAAAAATATTAATAAAGTGGCGGCAGTAGAAATTGGAGAATCCTGCAAGTCTGGTGTTTTCGTAAGATGTTGCGAGTTGAATCTCTCGATATCGAAAGGGTGAATTCTCAATGGCTGTTGTGGACGTTGGTTATCAGTAGAAGGGTGGGTTTGAGTTATCTGTGCAGTTTTGGATGTAGAAGTTTGGAAGATGTAAAAATGAATAAAAATTTATTAGTTAATCCATTAAAATTTCTTTGGGTCTGCGGCCACGGTAACCTACTGGTCATTGTTGTCATATCATGGTAATCACGGGGAATTACGTTTTCCGATATGAAGTCATCTCACGCATCTGGCAATGGAATCGGGAATTTGCATTCGACGG
>BMAW01002856.1:72691-129892 GCA_019974015.1 Nephila pilipes | reverse complement strand
AATCGTGTAAAATAAATATAGATTTTAAAATATTAGAATTTGTCTTTCTCTGTTGATGTGGCATTATATATTAAATTAAATTATCAAAGGCCTACTCTGAGGTAGGCCAACAGTCATGATCCAGTTGCTTTCTTCCGAGTCGTGGAAAGACATAGAGAGAATTTTTTTTTTTTTACAACTCAATATCATAACATACAAGCAATATTCCAGGTTCCAAATTATGAGTTCTTCAGTTCAAGATAAAGCAGCTTGTTTACAGTGATCACTATGTAGGCAGACAGATAATTAAATACAGTTAATTAAGATCAATGTAGAAGATATTTACAAGACAAATTAAAGTTTATTTAGGCAGACAGCTTGAGGGATATTGGTTGTGTGTTTATGTACCGATGCATAAAAAGTCCAAGATGGTAACTTTAGAACTTAAACAATACACGCCCATGTCTGTTAATACTAAGTAACTGTGCTTACCCAGGTTACGGTTCCTTCTTGTTTTGATGGTAGCAGTGCTTCCTGGTGTTGAGTTGGATCTGGTTCTATAATCGCATTCTAGATCTAAAGTTCACTGAAGTGCTTGTAGCCCTATCTGTCCAAACAACTGAACGGCTTGTGAGCAACTAACACAAGATTCAATGGTATAGAGTTCAGAGCAATTACAAATTATGAAATTGAAAAATGGATTGTGAATAAAAATGGAAGAAGCCAAATTGCATTTGGATTAGACTTGGAAGAAAATGAATGAATGCAGTCACATTTCACTAAACAAGCAACTGGATCAGAGATTGTAATTTAAACTTGGAAGAGTCAAATTATTTTGATAAATGAAGCCCCTTTATTAGCTATCCTTACAGCACAAGTGTCTGCAAAACATTGTGAACTGCTATCACAGGGCTTCTTTTCAATAAAATCTGAATTGCATGCCTTTTTGTCACCTGAATGTGGATGCAGGTGACAAATGGTGTATCTGCTTGTACTCGTGCAGTATCTGTTTATATAATAACATTTGAAGTATTCTGTATACTTCAAATGCCAAAATAGAGAAGTTCAAGTTATTTGTTAAAGAGTTCATTTAAATTGCATTACTTATATTTGAAAATAGTTTGGAAAAGTCGAGCACAAATGTGATTTTCCAAGAAACCCAAGTTTGAGAGATTGCTACAGAATTGTAATTTATATGGAACACAATTTAAATTTCCAACGATGAATATAATTTTTTTGGTAAAAAATTCCAAAGAATATTTTTGGCCAAATGTAAGAGTTGAAACTAAGAGAAGTAATAGTTTTCTAAACATGGATAAACGATTTAATGACTTGCTTGATAATTACATATTCTGTCAACAGGGAGGGAAAAACAAATTTTACACAAATTCAGAATATTGATAGATAGATAATGCTGATATGACAGCCATGCATGTCCTATGTTGTAAAATGCAATTATGTATTGTTAAAATTAGTATCTGGAGCATTTTTTAAATGATTTATAAACATATTTCATAATTAAACCATTCAATTACCATAAATAATATTAGTGTTTCTATAAAATCTTATTAAATATTGATCTAACATCACTTCACTCCTCCTCCTCCTTTCACCCCTTCCAGATATACATTGAATTTAGTGTTTAAATTATATTTATTAAAATTTTAAAGTAAATTTTTTTATAGATAAAAGTTGTGACTTTTTCTACATGGCCTAGTCAAAAGCTAGACCAAAAATCTCAAATATATATATGTTATTTCTTGGTCCAGTTCTATACAATTTAAAATAGCCAGGAAAGTCCTGGTGCAGATCATAAAAGGTTTCTGCCCCTTTTCAAAAGTAAGACCGAGATCTTGGGTGTTGCAGAGTCCTGTCTGCTGCCATGAACTTCTGAATTCTCCAGATAAGGATGTGGCCAACTTAATGCTTGCCCAACTAACTAGAACTGTTCAACGTATACTTCAATGAGATCCCACAAATAATGATCTAGCAAGTTTCATATCAGGAAGCATGGAAGTTGACTTCAAATCGTCTACTAATGCTAGACAAAACACCTGGACCCTTGCGCGGTAAGCTTCGAACAGAATTGGTGTCACCTTGTCTTTCGCAGATGAAATTCCTTTTGTACAAAAAGATAATGTTGAACTGAGACCTCATATGAGAAAAAGAGTGATGAAGAATCTTCACAAGCTTCTTCGATATTATGAAGTACAACAACTTCTCAAACTTCGATCGCAAGGAAAGATAATCCTAATGTGTCCACTAAGAACTCTAATAATATAGATAGTGATTTGGATGCTTCTATCTCCTTTACCAATCAAGATAGCATGTTGTACAATTAGTGAATCAGAGGGGGTCTTACATAACTGCTGGTTTGATATTTTTATTTTTAAAAAGATTTTAAGAAAGGCGAGAGAAGAATTTAAAACTAATAGGATACAGGTGTACCTTCTTTGGCCAGTGAGTGATTGCGGGTTTATGGTGCAATCCATCCTTGGCCAAAATATCATCAATTTCATTAGCATCAGGTCCTTCCTATGAGACAATGTTTTTGGAAGTTATGTTTATGCTGCTCTGTGAAAGGTGTTTGATGGTTTCAAGAATATAAATATTGTCTCAATTCTATTACTCAGGTGCTAGATAACAAAGCAACTGCCCTACAAGATTTAAATATTCACAATGAGGTTTAAGTTTTAATAACTACTAAGAAAATCTGTAATAGTAATAAGCTCAGATTTGAAAACCAAGCAAATATCTGGTGAGTGAGTGAATAATAGTATTTGTAATGAAGCAAAAGCCAGATTTGGCCATGCTGCCCCAAATAAAGTAAGTGAGTGATTATAAAGCTAGCAAAATGTTTAACTATGATCTAGACATGTGAAAAAATAGAAAAAGGTACAATTTTGATGGACAAGAAGGAGGGTTGAAAATAGAGAAGGATCCCTAGGGTATACCAGGGGCACGTCACATGTGACAGTGACATAAAAGACAGTAAATCCCATAGCAGAGAAAAAAATTACTAGCGTGCCTTGGTTGAGTGATGCCTGTACCTAAACAAATATCTGGATTCCTAACCTTGAGTTTATTATAGAAAGTGCGAGCCATGATGATGAAACCATTACCACACACATAGCATAACAACGTTATTCTATGATGTTTAAGATAAACAGAATCTTTAAAAATTTTAAAAATAATACCTCAGATATAATAAAACAGAAATTACAAATGAGCAATTACAATTCATACAACAAAACCACACATAGGAAAGTGTATAAAATTTATTTAGGTAGTATTTATACATGAGTGTATTATGGACTGTATTTATGTTAGTATTTTTTTTTTTTATATTTCTACAAAAAGAAAGAAAAACTAGAGCTAAATTACATGTTCTTCATCTCGAACATATTCTCCAATATCTGCTTGATGATAAACAATTACTGCCAAAGGATCTGCTGAACGGGTTTCTACTGCAGACTTTGCAGCTACTCCAAATCCCTAAAAGATATTTCAAATATAAATAAAATCCATAATATAAAATGAATTTTCAAATACTACAGATTTTTTTAAAAAAATAATTGCAAAAAACAATCAAAAGTATAACTAACAATGTTATATGATGATAATAATTAAGTAAATAAAAGTACTCAATAATAAGGAATACTGAATGTAGCATCATAAACAAATTGGATTCAACTAATTTTAAAAACTATTACTGTAATTTTAAGATTTATTCCACACAAATGTTTGTGATTGGATAATAAAGTGAAAGTAAAAAATTTAAACCTTAAAAAAATATCAAGAAAAAGTTAATATTTTTACTACTAAGTGACTTGCAGCAAAAAGTCATTAATTATACTTTAATTAATGAACCAATACTTGTGCTGAAGTAAATGTATGATTACATTCAATATAATTATATATGCAGAATTATTATCATATGAGGCTTAATAAACTTAAAAGAATATAAATTTTTGCAAAATATTTATCTTTAGTAGATTTTTAGAATTAGCAACAACACTCCTTGGAAAATAAAATAGTTAAATAGAGATAGCTTTTAGAGAATATTGAATTATAACTAATACAGGTAGTGTTGGTCAGCCTTATTCAATGATATTAGATGTGATTTTTTAAATAAGTTTTTGATGGATTTAACATTGTAATTCTTCTAAAGCTTTTGCAATTTTTTTTGCTTTAAACACTTAGTAATTCTGCCACAATGTTATGCATTCAGAAGTTTTTACCTATATAAAGGATTTAGAAAAAAGTAATACAACAGTTATAGCACACATTTTATTTCACAAAAACTTCAAAAGTACTTAACCCATATTTCAAATCTAACTAACTAATCTTGGCAACCTTATTTAGGTAGGAGGTGGTAAAATTTTTTAAGAAAAGGGGATGAAAATGCAAATAAGTTAGGAATTTATGATGATTTATGGTAAAAATGAAAAGAGTTCTTTTTTATTTTTAAAAAAGACATTTTTTAAATTGTTAAGGAAGGTTTTTAAATTGTTTATTGTTAAGTTTACAAAATTTTGTTTATTCAAATCTTTTGACAAGAATAAAAATTCCAAGATTTTCATCTAAAAAAAGCAGAACAAAATTTCAATTGAATAAATTAATCAAACTAGGAATTAACATCGTTAGAGCAATCTGAAATTTTACTGAAATCTCTGCTAAAAGTAATAACTCAAATTTTTAAAAAAGTAAAATGATTCAAAAGGAATATTAATTTGCATAAAATAAGCATGCTGGTTCCATTAAAGCAATAAGTAAAAAAAGAAAATACCCTTTTCAAATGCCTAATGTATTTTATTTACATAAAAATATTCTATAAAGAACAAAAACAATGCCAATGTTAACAACAACAACAAATAATAATAAAGACACAAATGATTTTATAATGAAAATCAATCATTAAAGTAGGCAATAATATTATATTCAGATATTAAAACAGAAGCAAATGATAAAATATTACATTAAATATACTATAGCAATGTAAATATATATCATAATTATATTAACTATATTTTTTTACATAAGGTCAATCTTTTGAACTTAACAAATATGTTTAGTTAATTTTAAGAAAAACATTCAAGAAACAAATAAAATCATACCAATGGGATATCTTTCATTGAGTAGACCACAATACCTTGATATTTCAAAGTATTTTCAGTTAATCTAGCTGAACTTGTTTTGATAATATTTTTCCCATATAAGAAATGTTGTTCTGCATTTGGTTTCAGCCAGATCTTATGCTGTTCAGAAAAAATACTTTATAATTAGGTGCATTTATATATAGATTTATTGTTAAAACAGTTTTCTTAGTTGCTAAGTTAAAAAAATAACAATAACCAAATAAATTCCTAGTAAAGAATAATTTAGGAAAAAAAAATCAGATGTTAAGTTTTAATAGAACAAATAAAAGGCAAGGTAATATATATGAGGCCACATATATTATAATTACTGAACATTTTAGTTATATTAAGGATTTTTGAGATTCCAGAATAAATTTTGAGTGTGCTCTCTTAAATTATCAACTAGATATGTAACAATAATTTTTAGTTCAATAACAAGAATTACAATTACTGCATCACATGTAATGTTTTAAAGCACACATTTGTATAAGATGCTATTTAAAATCTTTGTTTCTTTACATCGAAGTATAAAATAACAATTCAGTCTAAAAGTGTAGAGAGGCCAAATCAAACCCTTTTTTGTATCATTGCACTGGTTAAAAACAAGACCTAATCAAGCTAAATATTGTTACAAAACAAAACACAGAATCAAATTTATAAATTAAACATGAATCACAAAAAAATACACATTTAATTTAAATTCATGTTCAAATTTATTTAAATTTATAAAGTTCAAATTAAAATGGAATTTCAGGATATAAATAATCTAATAGGTTGTACTAATTTTTAAAGAAATAAAATGTAACGAATTTACAATAAAACTACAATTTTCGTTTTTTAAAAAAACTAGCAATAATATTATAATCATTTCAAATTCTTTATACTGAAGCCCATCGACAACAGATTGCAAGAGCATAACTGAGTAGGCAATTAATAACTCATTCAGCAAGTCATATGAAATTTTTTGAAATTAGTACAGTAGTAATTAATACAAAGAATAAATCAGCGAGTGAATAAATGTGATATTTAATGGTACAAGAGTCAGATGTGGATACGTTGCATCAAACATGGTAAAGAGATTACATGCAAAATTTCATATTTGAAAAGACAAAATTCAATAAAATCAATTCAGAAACAATACAGCAGAGGTAGAAAACTAAAAGGCCTACAGACAGGATTTTCCCTTCAGCCTAAGAATTAGATGATTTAAAAAAAAAAAAAAAGGTTTTAAAATGATTTGTGTAGATAACAACATAAATAATTCACACTTCCAACTGCTTTCACAAACATTTTAAACAGTCTAGGAAATTGAAAATGCCTTCTTACAAAATAGCTAATTGTTTCTAATACACATCTTGATTTGAGGAATTGTTGACACACAAACAATCTTTATCCTCTGTCCCACTATTGTTCTGATTTTACAAGGGATCCAGTTAGACACATAATTGTTTAGAGTGCGTTCTGCATAGAGGACCAGGGGTTTATTTCTAGAAATGTCAAAGTGAGTTAACATTGAGATTAAAGTTTAGGAATGTTGCCTTTCATATGAACTCTAATATGTATGTGTAAAATTAACTTTGTAAACTAAAAAAAAAAAAAAAATTGCGAAAGAAATTTCAGTCCTCAAAAAGAAAACTTTTGTTTCCTCAACACTTCACCATATATGTTTAACATAACATTAATTACATATGAGTTCAGTAGAGAACAGTGAAAAAGTTCACTACAGCAAGATTGGACTATAGAAGAAAAATCTGGTCAGGAACAAAAATTAATGTGGCTGTTATTTTTAATCAATTTTGAAGAAATGGAATTTCATTACAAACTCATCAAAATATGCATCTTTAAGCAGAAAAAATTGAGATAAAGGGAAAACAGTGTTAAAAGAGAAGGGGAGAAAACAAAAAATATATCATCAAAATTAAATTTTCAAATTTTTTATAGGAATGTACTTGCAGCTCCTTCCACCAAGCAAAACACCCTAAAAAAATTTGGAGTGACCCTATCAACAAAGCAGATTTGTAAAACTGACTTTCAGATTTATATGGTAATATTATACCAGTAAGTTAAATGTTGATTCTGATATAAGTTATATAAGGGGAAGAAAGTATTGTTATGTTATACTAATCAACTAATTCAAGAAAATTTTATCTGTATATATATAAAAAGATATTATGTAACAAATAATTATATTACAAACTAAAAAACAGATTGCCAATGAATCATTTGGTTAAAATATATAGTACCCTTAAATATTGTGGTTTTTAGGTGCAATAAGAATTTCAATCTGGTGAATGAGTTTTTGAAAACCCCGACAGCTTTTATTTCAGGAAATTTCTACATATATGTTTTTTTTTTCTTGATTGCTATTCATTAAAGTCCCAGATGATTTTTGAAAAACAGCAGAATATTTTAAAAATGTGTTAGATACTTCTTCATACATTTTAACCATTTTTTTAAAAAATAATTTATTGTTCTTTTTTGTGATAGCTAAACCCCTTGAAATGTCCTTTAATTTTTCTCTTAAGTATGCCTGAAAAGTATAATTTACATTTTTTAAAAATAATTTGGAGTAAAATGGATAAATTACATGTTTTATAGTAGTACATGGATAAATATTTTTTTTCAAAAAAAATGTTCATGTTCAATTTGTAATGAATGAATTAATTTATCCTCCATCAAGGAATTATTCTAAAAAAAGTCATTTTTTTAAAAAAATAAAGCTTGCCAAACATTACTATATGTTGTATAAATTCCTTTAATTTATATTTTTAATACAAATTTTAACTACTTATTTTATTTTTTATAAAATATTATAAATCATATGTTAAGAGAACTAATATATTATAATATAAATAAGTTACATTAATACACCAAATTTACATATTATAATTATACATTGTGTAATATATAATTACAGATAATTGTTATCATAATACATAATTATAAATATTTAATCTTAATCATAATAACTATAGCTATTAACACTTTGTGTTATTTGTTCTGTAAAATTACTATACCACGAATATTTTCTTTTAATTACATTTAAATTTGCTATTTTCTTCATCACAACTTGTATCTTTTAGGTTTATGGTTCCCTTTTGAAAATCACCATGATGTTATTATCACTTCTTTGACCACTTATTTTCTAAATCACCATGCTTTTCACCAAAAGGGCATCCAATATTTCACTTTAACTGAATAATTTTACCAAAGTCAATGAAATGGTTCAAGGAGTCAAATTTTAAAACATAAAGTTAAAAAAAAAAATCAATATTTATTTGAAAATACATCTTTATGAATTTACTATGAAAATAGTAAAATGTACATATTTAACTTTGAAATACACAACTAAAATAAAAATTATAAACTTAAGAGACTCAGTTAAGCATAAAGTAGCTCTATATAACTGTTTAGATATGAATAAATCCATGTTTTAATAAATATTGAACTCATTTTGGTAAATTCCTAATTTAGCGTACTTCTTGGGGCGTTTTTAAAATCGCGCCAAAGTGGCGCCAAATGCGGAATTCTCAAAGTCGTAAGTCGGAATCGAGATGGCGTTTTGACCGCTGGACAAAAAACATGTTAACTGTGAAATATAGAAAAACATGAGCCGAAGCGGTAGAAATGTTAAAGAAACGGCGAAATTTTATCCGACTGACAAAAAACGTATTAAATCAGCGTTTTGTGGCAAACATTAAAATAAGAAATAGGGTAGATCTTAATTTTACTTAAAACAATAAAACTTAGATAAATATATTTAAGATTGTATAAAATAAATAAGATTTTTTTTTTTAAATAAATATACTTATATTTAACATAACTACGAAATGTTGAAAAAAGGTAAGAAAATACGGTTAAATTATGACCGAAAGACAAAAAAACGCAGTAAATCAGCATTTGTGGAAGACATGAAAATAATTTTAAAAAACGTGAAAAAAGCACTAACCTTATGATGGAGGGATGTCTGTGATCAGGCAGGTAAATTATGACAATCGCGTGAAGGAAATCTCTAAACGTATCATCATTCACAATGCTTTCTTCGGCAGTAATTAAATTAGTAATAAATTAAAAAGTAAAATAATTAAGTAATATAACTAAATAAATTTAAAAGTAATATAATTAAGTAGTATAACTAATAAATAATATAATATTGATAAGAAATATAATATATAGATAATATAGAATTAGAATAAATCAAATATGAATAGTATAATATAATAAAAATAATAATTAATAATAAAATAAAAATTAATTAGAATTAAATTAAATCAAATAAAAATAGTATAATATTAATAACAATTAAAATAAATCAAAGATAAATAGTATAATATTATATAATTGAGAATTAAAATTCATATATATATATATAGTATAATATAATATAAATAAGAAATAAAATTGAAATATATATAGTATAATATAAATAAGAATTAAAATATATATAATATAGCCTAAGCTAAAAATTAAATAATATATAAAATAAATAAGAATTAAAATATATATAGTATAATATAATATAAATAAGAATTAGAATAAATCAATCGTCAGAATAGAAGATCCCCTTTCATAGTAGGGTTACCACAAAAATACGATTCTTTCGATTTTACGACTTTCTGGAACTTTTCTGGTTGGGTTACCAGATTGGCGATTTATCGCCAATTTGAATTTTTCGCAGTCGCCAAAAGTACGCTAATTTAAGATCCACCCCTCATTTTAAAGCTATTTAGTTTACACTTGTAAGAATACTCAAAGAAATTATAATTTAAGACTAATTTTCTATTTAAAGATTTAAAAAGAATTATTATTCAAATATTATATGACTTTTTGGTGCTTGAGTTTTTTTTTGCAATTATGCAAGAAAAGGAAATTGAAGTTTCACAAAGCAATATTTTTAATTATATACTGTATGTATAATGTACAGACAAGGTTTAAATTAAAAGTATATTGTAATTTAGTATTTATAAGTGTTAATGTTTAATGCAATACTGTTTTTCATTGGGAGAAAATTTGAATCTACATAATTGCTCATTTTTAGAGTACCTTATGTTGTTAAAACTATGGGGTTGAGGCTTAACTGTCTGCTCTGTATCCTGTCAAATAATATAATTACAAGTTCTATACTTTTTGAAAATAATTTAGACAGCTGTTGGTTGATTTTTTGATACTATACCTCACATTGCTTCTCCTGTGTTTTATTATGTGTAATAATATTTCAATACTCAACTATTTAAGACTAGAATTTTTTTACAGATGTTACTGATAGCCATTCAAAAAAAAAAAAAAAAATTCAAATGCTAAATCATTCTAAAATATCTATTTCAAGGTGGATTCATGATAAATAAGCTATTCTTTGAGTATTATAAACATTTAGAAGTAAAAATACCTATTACTTATTTTAGATACAAAACAGAATTTATAGAGTAGACATGCAAGATAGGTAATAAACATACCTTAGCATACGGTGCAATATAATCCAAAGCAGTAATATGTAACTTAAATTTGTTATTTTTGGAAAACTTTCCAAAACATGTGCCAAAACTCACAAGATTTTTTCTCGGAATGTTGGTGGAGAGTTTCATAATTCTTTCACTACAAATTTAAAAATATAGATTAATGCAATGCTTTTGAGATAAAAATTAGATTTTACCAACTATGCAAAAATTAAACTTACCTAACATAAAATACTCGTTCTCGATGAAATCTAAAACAATATAAGCCATCCGGTCTGTCAATTAACACCTTCACATTCTCTCCAATACTAATAAAGATTTTTAATAAGAAAAAAGTGCATTTTCATATAATTATTTTTTATAAATAAAGGAGGTTATATGAAAAATTATTTGTATAATGCGATTCAAAGTTTGTTTAATGTATCGAAAATAATTTAAACTAAGTTTTGTAATTTTCAGACAAAATGTAATATGTGTATATACAGGTTTGAAATTTTTATAATACAAATTAAAACAACTCACTATTTTGTTAATTTTTCAAAAAGACTTTTCGTTTCCTCATCAGTTAATGGACGCATTTTAAGAATTCAATAATGTCAAAACAAATTAGAATTATAAACTTTTTGAACACCTATCAACACATATAAGTTTACTATCAACACGTGCTACTTAATAGATTGATTGATTGACAAAAAATGTAGGCAACACAGGCCATTATCCCTATCTGAAATAATTTATTTCAAATTAATAAATATCAAAGCATTTAATCCTCAATAAAAAAAGCTATAAAATTCTTTTTATTCGACACTGCTTTCTGTAAAAGTTCTTTCAAGGTTCAATGGGAATTAAATTGTAGAATCCAGATAATTGATCCTATTACAGATAGAACAAACTGCATTATCCTGCAAATTGAATTTATTTAAAGGACCAGGGGAAATTATTCAGCTGAAACGATGGATTATTAGAATTTCCTCTCTTCTGTTTGTTGTTCAATTAGAAATGATATCAGTGGTTGGTATGTTCTCCAAAATTTCAAAGTACTTGTGGCAGTAAAAGTTTCCGTTAGTTTTTTCTAGTCAGTTATAATTATTGAAAGTATGGATGTCTTATGAAACTACCCACTCGATATTTACATCAAATTCCGTTACTAGTTTTGCGATTGTTATCCGCTTGCTTATTCCAAAAAGATTTTGAATGACCGGAATCCAAAGAAATACGAACTAAGTGATGTAGGTAATAAGAGCGATGCAAAGCGGACGTGTAATGCTATTTAAGAATGACAACACTCATTCCTACAAAGTGTAAAAACATTAATTTTTCATGGGTTACCATATCTAGCTATTTATGAATAATTGACTGTTTTCTAAATAATTAGACTAAATAAAAAACAGCAAATCGCTGATTTGCCTGTCATGTAAATGAATTGTAAAAATTTACAATTTATCTAATCTAACAAATATAAAAGAGATTATTATGTTCTCTTGTTGAGTAACAACTTGCAGGGAGTCTTTACTTTGCGGAGTTAAAGGTTTTTTCAAAACGTGCCAAGATCACCAAACTATATATATATATATATATATATATATATATATATAATCTCTTTTTTTTGGTTAGACTGGATGAAATGAAAATTTTTGCCTTTCATCCACAAGACAGACGAATCGCCGATTTGATGTTTTCTATTTATTGTAATTATTTAGAAAACAGCTAATAGTTCATAAATAGCTAGATATGGTAACCCATGAAAAACTGATACTTACTTCCACACTTTGTTGGAATAAGTGCTGCCATTCCTAAATAGCATTATACGTTCGTTCTGATTCATTCCTATTTCTTATTTCACTTATGCACTATTTTTTTTCTATTTCCTAAGAAGTTTGCATGGTAAATCCTGCCCTTTGCCGGTTGACATGGTATGAGTAAAATACAATTTGTTAAAATTTGTTCTGTTTATAGTTAAGGCGTCATTGGTCCGAATATTTTATTAAGGAAGAAAGAGTTCTTCCTTTTTTCAAAAAAATTATAGAAAAGTGTGTTGAAGCTAAAATTCTCGAAAGATATTTTCCAATTTCATTTCTCCTTTTTATTACATTTAAAACGAATGCATGGTTTCAGATACTGTCGGGAAAATAATTATTCGCGTACACTTGATTTTCAGAATTTGTAATCAAATAAAATATTTAAGCAAACAATGGAACATTTTCATTACTTTATTATATCATGAAAAAAAAAAAAAATTAAAGTAAAAAATGCTCTTTGCAAAGTTTCGAAAAGAATAGATTTAGACCCCCGGGGTGCGCTTTTTTTTTTTTTAAAAATAATTAAATTTCTCAAATATAAGAATTTTAAGTAAATGATGAAATATCGAGAAATGGACAACTGTAAACTTTTCCGATATTAAAATAAATTATTAAATTGAATCAATTTAAGCTAAATGTAATCAAAATTGAAGCAAACGCTAAAAAATTGATAAATGATCTGGTTTGCCAAAAGTGATCTATCTAAAACAATAGCCCCTTAGATGGCAAATATATATGTACACACACACACACACACATTACATTTCAAAGACAAATATACAAAAATATTATGCAAAAAAGTATTTGTAAACATAATTTGCTTGCTATAATCTAGTAAAATTTAACTAAACAATACAAATAAATACTTTGTGTGAAGTCTTTTAGCTTTAATTACTGTTTCAAGGTGATGTGGATGAAATTCCATTAACTTTTTTGTGATGATGGGTTTATTTTATCCCATTCTTCAGTGAAAGCTTCTAAACTGCTTTTACTCTCGATATTTTTTTCTTTGAATTTGTACCTCTAATAGCATTTATAAATTTTCTATTGGATACAGGTCTAGAGACTACGGAGGAGTTACCAGTTACCTTCGAGCATTGTAAAGTAACCAATATCCTGATGACTGTAGCAGTATGCTTTGTTTCATTATCTTGCTGAATTTGAAAAATTTGCTTTAATCTTAATTTTCTAGCACTGCTTTGTAAGTTGTGCCACAACATATCAATGTGCATTAAAGCTGTGGTTGTAGTGTCAATAAAATCAAGTTTATTACTCTTTTGAAACCATACACTCCCAAACCATAAAATTTCCCTCATACTTGAGAGTTGAGAGTATGAAAAGTTGAAACTTATTTTCATCAGGAAAAAAAAAAAAATCACTGTTTTCCAAAAATTCATTGATTTATTTCTGTAAGTAAAAGTGAATTCGATGCATTTTCTTCTGTTAGTTTCACTTATGAATGGTGTTTCCTTTTAAACCTGCATTGTGGAGAACATTTCTTATCATCCAAGTTGTTACACTGATATTAAAAAATGTTGCAAAGTCTTCAGCAACTTTTTAAGCTGAACCCATAGGAATTTTTAAAGCTGTTTGAAAAAAGCTTCTCTTTGCCTCATTATTAATTTTCTAGAATGTCCTGATCTGAGTTTATTTTGGATACATCCAAATTCTTTCTACTTTCTCCACATGTATCAAACAATTGTAAACTGTAATTTAATCACATTCCCAATTTCTCAGTTTGATTTTTCCTTTTTTATGGTGCTTAATGGTAGGATTTCTTATGTCTAGAGATACCTTTTTAGTTTCAGGTGTCCTTCTCAATTATTTCAAGAATAATATAGATTAAATGTCAGGCTTCAGAAATTATATGAAGTTAACATTTACTATGTTAATAATCTTTTCAACCATCTACTTAATAGACAAAATGTAAACTATTTTGTCATATTTTGTCAAGTAGATGCACCAATATTTCATTTGTAAGAAATTTACATTTTTCCAGTTAGAAACTTATTAGATAACTTCATCAAAATGTTTTGGTTTTTTTTTATCTAAAACATAAGGGAAATATATTGTGCTAAAATTATTTTTTGTCAAAATATCTGTTTTTATGTAGTTAAAAATTAAAAATACTAGATTGTATGAATAATCATTTTGCCAATTGTATATTTTTCATCTGTAAACGTTTTTTTGTTCAGCATTTGCTAATTTTGGAATAATTATATAGTTATGTATTTGTATTATCTTTTGAGAATTTATTTTGTTATTTAACATAATTGTATTTTTAAAATAAATGCTTTTTGAAAAAATTAATTTTTGATGTTTGGAATTTTTTTTTGATACAAATAAGTATTTGCTGTAATTTTTGCTGTTTTCTCCATTATTTCTTTTAAAAAGATGCATTAAAAGAAGATTATGTTTTTGTGAAGCGGCTTAGTTTTTGTTCTACTTTTTTAAGGATTTTTTCCCATTATGATTTTTAAGTATTTTTTTTTTAAATATGATTGCAAATTAAAGAGTAACTATAGAAATGGGAGAGAAAAATACATGTATGAAGTAAAAACATAAACTTTTAATGTGAAAAGGAATTTGTAATGATTGTGAAAAGTGTTTGGCTGATAAAATATTTTTTTTAAAAGTAAAACACAAAGGGAAATTACATTTTACACCTATAATTAAAAAAAGTAATATTTCTGAGTTCATGCCTCCTTTTAGGCGATTTTATCTATTTTTTTTACAAGTTAAACACTTGTTGAATAGTATTAATTTTCTAACAGTATTTTACATTTTGATCAAAAATGAATTTGCTTCTTATGCATTTTGTAATTATGTCATCTATTATGCCATTTTGATCAATTTGCAGTTTTTTTCTTAGTATTCTTTCTTTCTCTTACTGTAACTTTTTTGTTTTGTTACATTTATCTCTTTGTGTTTTTTTAGTGTATGATCATTACAATGAATTCAGTTTTTTTTTTGTTTTTGTGAACCTTATATAATATGTTGTAAGTCATATGTACTATTCTCAATAAAACCATTAAACACAGCTATATGAACTGTGCTGAAAGTTTTGAGGTTCAATAGATGTCTATAATCATATTTAGTTTCCATTTAAAAAATCTTTTTATGGTTAAAAGATATGAAAAGGTCTCAAAATGGAGACTTGGTGCCTTATGGGGGTAATAGAGATACATCTGCCGCAATGTTGATTAATTTGAAGTTTTCTTGACTCCTGTTCTTGATTTAATTAATTTCTGTGATTTTTTCCCCTAATGAAGTAACAAATAGAAAGGTTGCTAACATTTTAAAATTTAATATTACAAACTTTTAAACAAAATAGAAATAACATTACAAACTTTTTGAAAAAATTATCAATGAAGCAAGATACTTTAATATTCAATGCAAAATATAAGAAATTATACATATTGTAATTACTTGTGAAGGGAAAAAAGCCCCTTAAATGTTCCCTAAGTGGGAGACTTGGCGCTTAATGGATTAAGAGGAAAAACTTGTTGAACTAGAATCCTTTTAGAACATTCTAATACAATATATATATATATATATAATTTGCCAAGAAGTTTAGTGATAAATTATGTATTTGAAAATTAAAAAAAAAAATAAAAAAATGTAAAAAAAAAAAAAAATACTTGTGAGTGACCTTCAAATAAATTGAAATTTTTGGTTATTGTGTCATTTTGTTTTTTCTGGCCCGTAAATTTTCTTCCTCAAATCAATTAAAACTGAATTGAAAACTTTTATTGTGAAATTCACAAAGAGAGAGAGAAATTGTATACATATATATATATATAAACTTTTTATGAAATGGATATGAATTAAATAATGAATTCTTTCAAATTTGCTTTAAAAGTATGTTTTGCTCAAATTTATGTAAATGAACAAAAATATATATGTAGTTTTAAAAATTAATGTATTGTCAGTGTTATGTTTTATCAAGAATTAATTTATATGGGTAACATATGGATAATTATTTTTAACAAGCCGATCCACATGTAGGTTAATCTTAAATTTATAATAGTGAAAAATATTGCAATTTATCTTATAGTTGATAATTTTACTGTATTTGTTTAAAGATATTCTTCATTAAAAATCTGATTTACTTTTTTGGATATTTTTGAAACTATTTATTTCTCACCAGAACCCAGTTCGTCTCTTGGATAGGACATCTTTGATTTTTAAATACTGTGCATTTAATAATCCTATTGTGTCAAAAAGTCGGCTATTTTCTAGGTAATTTATATTTCTTTATACATTTTTCGTTAATTACTGTATACCTTCTTAATTAGATTTATAAAATTACATTGATTTTCTATGCAAAATTATGCCTTCTATCTCAATCTGGATACACATATCTTTTATTACTTATCGGAGTTATTCAAACAGTATAATAATCTCAACACACTGAAGCTGGTTTTAAAAAAATCTTGAATAAAAAATAAAAATGTGGCTCAAAAATTGCTCTTTGCCAATCTCATTGTGATGATGCATAATTATTAAATAATCTTGTTTGCAAAAAATTTGAAATCAAGCTTTTAGCCTCTAAATGCTATAGATATTTTATTGGGCTTGTCTTCTTTAAATTTTTTTTTTTTTTGAATTTTCATATTATTCACTAACTCTCTGAATCTTTAAAAAAATCTCACTAATATTAACAAGATATTTAATTAAACTTCGTATTTTTGATTTGAAGAAAAAAAAATTACTTAAGGTGGGGTACATGATTATAAAAACCTTGTTTTAGATTGATAATCAATCAATACTTGAATTGATATGACATGCCATAGAGTCCGATATTTACTGACTACGAATATTCTTATCATTATCCAGAAATTCTAATGTATAAAACTTACATGAAACAATATTATTTTTGAACATTAACTGTAAAGTTTTGAGACAAAGCTCTCCAGTTTATTGAACTGCTGGAAAATTCAATATAATATGAAATGAATTGTAAGCAGGCCCAGTTTGTATTATTTAATTTTTGTGGTAACTGTAGGATTTGCTAGTTTTGGACCTAGTCCATACTGGATTAGTGATTTTATCAGGCATTGTTATAGTTTTAAACAGGGGTACCAAAGATAAACCTCTCTAGATAAAAATTTAAATGATTGAAACGTGCATTTAATGTATTTATGCATATGCTAAACCTATGTTGATGACATAATTATCATACAAAGTATTTTGTCACTCTAGCTACAAAAAATTAAATTCAAACACTGAATATTTATTTAAATAAATATTATTGTATGAAGAAAAAACAGGCCCAAAAGAAAAATTAATAAAGTGCAATGATAGTTAAAATAAGTTTTGATGAGCAATTTTAGTCATATGCTTACACTTATTAGTTTTGTTATCTCTTGAAGAACACCTTCTGGACTTAAAGAGCACTTTACTGAGCAGTACACTGTATGTACATAATTGTAATTTTATGCAAGTGTGATATGTAACCTACTGAAAAACAAACACTTTACTGAAATTAAAATATTCACGATAAACCCTGGATGGGAATGTAAGCAGTGCTGTGTCTTGACTTGGTGGTCAGTCAATAAATTCCCTAATCCACATGTAGAAATCTCATTGCAAATATCTCCATCAGTGCTAAAATATGGAATGTGCTTAACTATTGAGTGTCGGATTGAAGTGCAGTTACTGTTCTTAGATGGAAATCTGAAAAAGTAAAAAAAAAAAAAAAAAAAACTTTTGTAGTTAAAGTATGCATGGTTGTTTAATTTGAGAATTTTATTTGAATTTAATTTAAAACAGCATATATATGTACAAGTTAAATTTTAAACAGTGAAAAAAATATTAAAGGTACTTTGTAAAATAAATACAAATACTATAAGAAGTATTTTTTTTCTTTACTTTCTTATGTCTTTCTCAACTTTCTTTCTTAATACTTGTTCTTTGTGACTTTAAGCTTGTTATAATCTTATTAAATTGTTTTCCTTCCCTTCATACAGATCCTCATTTCTCTTCTAAATACATATTTGTTTTAACTTGTAAATTATTTTATTGCTCTTTCTTTTATAAAAGTAATTTTTTCCCCTGTTCTGGATGTTTCTTTTTTATATGTTAGCCTGCAGAATTTTCAATTTTTGTCCTTAATTTTGAAGCTTTATTTTCTTTCACAGACTGAATATAAATCCATGGTCCTTAAGCTTTAAATTTTTAAAGAAGAATGTGCATCATTAAATTTTATTTTATAAAGAGAATAAAAAAAAAAAAAAAAAAATTACTACAGTGATGCAGTGTTCAATGTAGTATCCTTAGCACTTAGTAAATTCTGAATCAGTGCTAAGGATACTACATTGAATATCTGTTGTCTTTTGCAACGGAAAGAGTTAAGAAGTTTATTCTGCTGGAAGCTGAGTGTCTTCTCATCTATCCTGGATTATTCAAGGTCAGTTTTGTGCTTGCACCTGTGATAAAGTAAAATTGCACTTGCACTGAATTTTCTTATGACAAGTATATAAGGAAGAAAGAGAAAGACCCCTGTAGGATTTTAAGGCAAGACCAAAGGGAAACACAATTGATTAAGAAGAAAATTACTAGGGAGTTGTTGGAAGAAACTTCTTTGAAATATGGGTTTTAACTTTTCTTAATCTTTTGGATCCATCTATGTAAAAATCTTGTTACTTTTGTATCAACTATGATGGTAAGAAAAATAACCAATAAATTAGTCGTGATATCTAAATGTATCATACTAGCTTGTCATGTGATATTTGAACACATTTTTTAAGGAAGTGTTTTTTCTGTGACATAACTACTGACCAACGTTATGAGAAAAATATTACATAATTGAGTTCAAACTTATTACTTCTGTATAAACATTTCAAATGTTAATTAAAAAAAAAATGATTGCTATATGCTTCATAAAGGTTTGATTAAAATAGACAAGCAATAATAGATCTGATATCGGAGAAAATCTACTCTCGAATTTCATTTAATTAGTTCTTACTAAAAATATATTAAAATACAAGTATAATGAATTAAAGTCTGAAATAAACATGTTTAATAACATAATTTTTTAGATGTGAAAATACTCTTAATTTTAATATTTTTCATGATTTTTAAATTTTTATGTCCCTCAATAATTTTAATCATAATCTTATTAAAAAAAATTAATGCTGTTTAATTTCAATTTACACATAAGTAATCAGACTGAGATTTGATGTGTTTTTTTCACTATGCACACAAACACACTCATATACTCAAATATACAAGCAAAATCACATATTTTAGCAATAAATTGATTCTTGATTTAAGCTTTACTATTCTGATATACTTTGTTTCATTTAAATATATATTTGTTACAAATATTACTTTCATAATATTCAGTTCCCCTTTTTCTTCATGCTAATGGATGTTTATTTTATTATGTTCTAGCACTTGTATCATGTCATCAAATAAATCTTTAACGGTTGCTGTATGTCAACTGAATTGTACTGCTGACAGAAAAAGGAATTTTGAAACATGTAAGGATTTAATAAATAAAGCAGCTTCCCATAATGCAAAGGTAATTTTTTTAAATTAACCACATTAGATAAAATGCTGTCTATATATAAAGTTTAAAATGTTGGAAACCTTTTTCATGAAGATGATTGATATTATTGTATAATTTTATCATTAAATTTACTATTATATATCATTCATTCTTACTTTAAATTATTACTTACTTTTTGTGAATTGTTTACCTTTTACAAAGTTTGTATGCCTTGCTTGATTTAAAATGTAGTTGATGAGAAGACACACAAATAATTACTTATTGAGTAATATTTATTTCTCAATGCTTCATGATGAGCATTTTTGTTCTGAATGATGGGCTTTAATTTACCATAGAGGATGTAAACACACATCAAGTAAAGCACTACTTAACATAAAGATCATATGTTTAATTTGCTTATACAGCAATTTGGGTGTTTCCGTTTGTTTTCACAAACAAATAGCTTGCGAATATTTGAGTATGTTTATAAATAAGATTTTATCTGATAAACATTTTTTTTCATTGCCAAAATTAAGTTCCTTTCATGGAAAATATATGTATGATTAAACTTATAAAAATAGTACATTTTACTGTTCATTTTTTTTCTTTCCATTTCAATATGCTTTTCAGATGGTATTTCTACCTGAATGCTTTGATCATGTTGGAGAAAGTAGAGCTCAATCAATTGAATTATCAGAAACTCTAGATGGACCTCTAATGTCGGAGTATAAAAAGTTAGCTGCAGAACAGTCACTTTGGCTTTCTTTGGGAGGATTTCATGAAAAGGTTTTGGTTAATATATTAGATTGATAAATTTTTTTGCTTTCAAATTGTTATACAAAAATCTTCTTTTGCATAATTAGGGTGAAGTGACACTTTCAATTTATGTATTTTTGAACATTTATGTAGTATTAAAATGTATTTAAAATACTCTTATATGAATTTATTTAACATTTAGACATATTTAGAATTTATGTTGAATATTTTAACTATATTGCTTATATTTGTTTAAAGAATAATAAGATTTCTTAGGAATGTTTTATAAATAATTAATTTTATATCAATATAAGTAAAATTTTTTAATTTGGTTATCTGTAAAATTTTATTCAAAATAAAATTCAGTCTTCTCTATTTTTGTTTTGTTTTCATTTTTTATTTGAATGTAATTATTAACTTCTAATTTTAGTCACATTATGAACAAAATCAGTTGTTTCAATGAGCTTGGTACCTATTTTACTGTTTATTATTACAAATTATATATTGAAAAATGCAACACAATGTAGTTTTTTAAAATAGATTTAATCATTTTGTGCTGTATAAGTGAAATGCATGAAAAAAAACCCAGTGATTTGCTTTTTAAATTTGTTATCCTCTTAGTCCATTATTCAAATATGTAGTTAAATTTTTCTTTTTGAAATACAAGAATATCTATGTTAAAAAGGGTATCTTATGTTTTTGCATTCTTTTAAACATGTATTTCTTTTTTTTTTCTCTATTTGTTAACGTTAAAAAGTTCTTCATTTATGAATTTATACCAAGCCTTGATTCAATTTCTCAAAGTAATTGTTGAACTAAACTTTTGACTTCAGTAAATATAATTTTCGATTAAGTTTATAGATTTCAGATTTTTTTTCTTAAATTTGTATATTGTTTGATGTTTATTATATATATATAAATCGTTAATATTTTGTTTGAAAAGAAGCACTTTATCATATTTGAGATAAACTTTTTAAATGTTTTAATTCATACAGAATGAATAGAGATCCAAGTTAAAATTGCAAGCTCTTTTTATGAAGAAATTAAAGAATTTTGTTGATTAATTATTTTTTATGTGTTTTGTGTTTTTTTTTAACACAACTGTAATGAGATTATTTTAAACAATTTTATTAACTTGTATAAATGAAAAAAAAAAAAAAAAAAGAATGTTTTATTTAAATCTATGATCAATTCAAAACAATATCCAAAATACTTTTATTAATAAAGTATTATGTAAAGTTAATTATTTTGCTCTTATGAAATCAGTTAATCTGAACATACTTATTAGTTGGCTATTTACATATATTTTAATTGCTTGCTTTCTCTTGGGAAATAAATTAAGTTCTTGGAAATATTGTAAAGTGACACACACACATATATAATTTTTTTTTCAGGATGCTTTTCATAATTTTGTGTGTGTGTAAAATTTGTTTTTTTCTTCCTTTCTAGGATTTAATTAAAGATCCTGATAGAGTTTTTAATACTCATGTTCTTATCAATCCTAGAGGTGAGATTGCCTCCATCTATCGTAAAGTTCATTTATTTGATATTGACATAGCTGGTGGAATTCGTCTAAAAGAATCAGATTATACGATTCCTGGGCATGATTTGTGTTCTCCTGTAGACACAGATGTAGGGAAAGTTGGACTTGGTGTTGTATCCTTTTTTATTAAATTTTAAAGATATATATTGTAACTAAATATTTAGAAAGTTATTCTAATTTTAGTTATTATTTTTAAGAAAAATTATTAATGTGTTAAAAGTTTAGGCTTAATTGTCATCATCAATCTTTTTAAATAAGATTTTTTTAGTTTTACCAAATGTGGATGAAAATTGTATAACTTAAGATTTCTTTAATCCGAGGGCTATTCAGAAAGTAAGAAACGTTTCCGTCTGACATCACTAGGCCCACGCCGATCACGTATATTTTGGTGTCTGCATGCTCAGCATCTCAGTCGGCGTCCAGCCATCACAGCGGGAACATTTCCACCCTGCCCGTTTTTTTTTATATTCAAATTTAAAATGTGCGCTGCAATTGAAAATCCCGCCAGTTGTGAGGTGCAGTCTGTGATATGATTTTGTTGGCAAAAAACCTAAGACCTATGGAAATTTATCGCCAAGTGTGTGAAGTGTAGGGAAACAACATAATGAATGAGAGTTCAATCCAGAAATGGTGCATTCAGTTTAAAAATGGCCGAACTAACGTTCATGGTGAAGAGAAGAGTGGACACCCTAGCATTGTGACTGATGAACTGGTCTCGAAAGTTGATGAAAAGATTCGTGAAAACCGCCATTTTACAATAACGGAGCTTTCGCTTAGTTTTCTCAAGTTTCACAGACTTTGTTGTTTAAAATTGTCACACAAAAGCTAGGCTACCGCAAATTTCGTGCAAGGTGGGTCCCGAAATTGCTTACAGACCACCATAAAGGTCAGCAAATGGGGGCATCTTTGACATTTCTGGAGGCCTACGACAGACATGGTGATTAATTACTGGATTGAATCATAACTGGTGACGAGACGTTGGTGAGACACATGAATTACGAGTCAAAATTACAGTCTATGCAGGGGAGGCACACAAGTTCCCCCAAAAGACCAAGAAAATGTTTGCAAACCTTGTCACCGAAGAAGATTATGGTGACTGTGTTTTGGGATAGGCAAGGTGTGCTTCTGATTGATTTTCTCAAACATGGTGCCACAATAAACTCTGAACGGTACTGTCAAACTTTGCGCGACCTTAGGAGAGCAGTTCAAAACAAGCACCAAGGAAAGTTGACGTCCAAAATTTTGTTTTTGCACGACAATGCCCAACCTCACGTTGCAAACCACACTCAAGAACCCCTTAATTCATTAAAATGGGAGGTTTTCCCTCATCCTCCTTATAGTCCTGATCTTGCACCTAGTGATTTTCACTTGTTTCCAAGAATGAAGAACTGACTAGCAACACAGCGCTTTGACGACGACAAGGAGCTGCGGTGCGTGTCAGTGAGTGGCTGAGATCGCAGGTGGCAGTATTCTATGACGAAGGAATTTCGAAGTTTGTCCACCGCTATGATAAGTGCCTCAATTTGTTTGGTGACTATGTAGAAAAGTAGAATTTTAGTCGCTCTTTCTGGTGTATATAATAAATTTTTATTCTGGTACTTAGTTTCTTTTTAATTCCAAAACGTTCCTTATTTTCTGAATAGCCCTCGTAATTAGTATAGATAGTAAAAGTATTTAGATTTATAAATTCATGAAATAATTTTCTTTGTTTCAAATAATTTCATTTTCAATTTTGATTGGTATATCTTTGTTGTATTTTGGCTTTTTGAATACATTTGTGTAAATTTATAATTTAAATAGATTTGATTTGCATCCAAAACAAAACAATTTTTGCATATTTTGTTGCATATACATAAAATTTACTTTAAAAAATGTAGAACTAATGATTAGATCAAAATAAGTCTTCCAAAATTGACTCTGTTTTATCAACTTTTTATTTAGTCTAAGTTATTCAGAATTTCATTCTATTATTTTAGATCCTTAAAGTTAATGAAATTTAGTACAGACGATTTCAAATTTGCTATTCTCTCAAATATGCATCAGAATATATGTGAATATAAAAGCATCGATTGGATATAAAATTATCTCTTCTAATACTATCACATTTTATCATTTATCAACAAGATAAAATGAAATGGGAAGGGTGGGGTGGGGGAATTTTCAGAAGTCAATTTTCAGAATTAGCAAAATTATGTTGTAATTAGTTAAACATCAATAAGTAAGTAAGTAAGCAAATGTAATTTAAATTATAAGATTATCTCTCTATTTAAAGAAGTAGAAACAGCATAAGTAGAAATTATAAGAACAATATAAAATGATTAAAGAACTTTGAAATAACATGAAAATAAAATGATTGAAATTGCGAATAACTTAACTGAACTGCTTACATTTGTAATACAAAGGTATAAATGCAGTAAAAAAGTTTTAAAAAAAAAGTTTTCTTATAAAAAGAAAAAAATTAGTTTATATAGTCATTGAATATCAGCAGTGCAGTCTAAGCAAATATGTTTAAAGTGCTCCAAATAGATAAGTTTCTGGCAAATCTCATAATTGAACTTTGTCATTCTAGTGTGCTTGTTCTTTTGGGAAGAATTGCTCCATTTTTACTCTGGCATTGCTTCATTCATTTCATAAATGCATAGTTGAGCTTTTCTTTTCAATTCTTCAAATTTTAGCTTACTTTTCTGAGAGATAGGCCCTCTTCGATCAATATTTGTTCCCAAGGGCATTTGTAAACTTTTATAATTATTTCTTTTTAGTGGTTTTTTTTGTTGTTGTTGTTAGTCATGAGTAGTTTAACAAATAAAACAAAAACTTGCATGAATAGTCTAGGGTATCTCTAAATTATAAATGGAGGATATGTGGAGCCTTATTATTTCCTCAAAATTAAAACAATGATTCATAGTAGGTCTAAGTGAGAGGGTAGAATAGTTAAGTGAAGGCATTCATAGTGCCTTCTGGCATAAAGATATTAAACCGAATTCAACTTTAGTATATCTTTCGCATATGTGTGCCTATCGAAAAGTTGAAATAATGAGCACGTATAGTTTTCTATATTAGTATTGAAACAAAAAATTCTGTCATTCCTGTAGAATGTACAGTTTTCCTTAAATAGTGATATGTTTCAGTGCTACGATCTACGCTTTCCAGAATTTGCTTTGGCTCTTACTAAAGCAGGAGCTGAGATTCTTACATATCCATCTGCTTTCACTCAAACTACTGGAATGGCACATTGGGAGGTAAGATGTCTTAATTTAAGATTTCAGTTAACCTTATGAATTTTTGTATATTAGACAGTTAACTTATTGGAAAAATGAAATAAAGTTACCTTCCGATTATCTGGACCTCAGTTTTAACTCAAAAATTAAGGAATACTATTCTCATTTATTACATATTAAGAAATCAATAATGAAAAAGAAATGAACTTTTAGGCTTGAACCCTTTGTCTTACAGTTAGTAATCTGTTGCTTTACCAACCAAGCTATACCACTATAGTATGTGGTTGCTTTAGCCAAGTGGTCATGGTTGCAATCTCATTTTCATCAGGTCTTGAGTGCAAGTCTTGATTCCGCTAAAGACCTGTCATGTGTAGTAGGGCTGATGCATGTTAAAACTGTTAGGGCTCTTCATCCTGATGTTGGCATAAGAAGTTAATAGAATGGAATGTCAAATCAGGTGTCGTTCTTGTCACTTGATTGTGGTTCAAAGTAATAAGATCTTTTGCATGTAGCCCTCATGTTGCTTCTAAGTGTGACATCAGTAATCTATTAATCCAATGACTAGGTATCCTTTTCTCAATATAATTAGTTTGAATTTATGGAAATTTTTTTTCTTCTAAATTTTTTTTTAGTCTTTGCTGAGAAGTCGAGCAATTGAAACTCAATGCTATGTGATTGCTGCTGCTCAGACTGGAAAACATAATCCCAAAAGGACATCCTATGGCCATGCTATGGTAGGTGAGTTTTTTGGGTTTGATTATAAATTTGTTTTATTTTGGTTAATGGTGAGAAAGATTTTAGGGTTATTAAATCAGTTTTAATAATTATTTTGACTATGTTAAGAATAAAATTTTAATTGCTATTCAGGCTATTAAGATTTTTTTCCAATATCTTAAAAAATGGTTATAATAGATGTTTAGTGTTTTTCAGTTCTATAAACAATATTGCTGTAAGAACTTGCAATAAAATTCTACTCTTGAAATAATTTACAATATTTTTAATAAGAAAAAAAGTTGAATTAAGTTTAATTTTACTAACAAAACTAAAAGCTTTGCTAATAACAATTTTTATTAGTTCACTTTATTTGCTGAACATATATTTCTAATTGTTAACAATTAGACGGAGATATAATTTTTTTTAATCTGTAATTGTATTAAATATCTAATGCATAAGCATTGCATCATTTTTTTTTTGTAGCAAAAGCAGGTTTTTCAGGAACATTTGAACTGTATTTAATACAAATTGGATATTAGATGATATTACTTAAAATGAACTAATGAGTTAATAGGTGATGTTTAAAAAAATGAAACTCCTAAGTACTTTTTTTAGGATTGCTATTTTAATAAATGTGAATATATTTAAGCATCAGTATTATTAACGATCAAATTCTGGTGTAATTCTGGAAAGGGGGTTAATGACAGGATAGAGTAATTAGTAAAGAAAAGAGAGAACTTTGTGACAGAGAAGATTTCATTGTGAGAGCTTTGATATTATTTTTCACATAAAAAAAGTTTATATTATGTGGAAAGTATTAAAATGACTGATATTATTACAACTACTTATAAATAATCTGCTTATATATGTAATTAAATTTCAGCTCTAATGAAGTAGTATTTTAAATTCAAAAGATTTATGGAACATGTTATTTTATAAAGCCTTGAGAGTAATGTTGTCTTATATGATCATATGTGAAATTTTTAGGATATTTTTTAAATCTTAATATCTTCTTACACAATGCTTTAGAAATGTTTTATATACTTTTATATCACTTATTTTAGTTATTAGATTAGTTAAATTTATAATTGTTTTTCAGATTTTGCGATTTTTATTTATCTTTACGCCTTATATTATAAAATATGAAACCTAAAATGTCTTTTAAATTAAAATTGTTGATAGTAATGTTTCAAGTAACCAAGATGCCTCTGAGAAAATTAAAAATGCATATAAACATTGCAAAACATTTAAATTAATTTTTATATTGTAAAGAATTAGTAGAATATAAATTTTATATTTAGTTCCAAGTAAAGTTTGTTACTTTTTCTGAGTACATGTCTATTCTGTAAAAATAATTATGTGTACTTCTAAAATGCTTATTCTTAAATTGAAATAAATAGATTTAGTGTTGAAAAGTAACATTTTATGTATCAAATTGTTATTTATCAAGTTTGATTTGTTCTTGTCTTTACTATTCAGGTAATTGATCCATGGGGTTGTATAATTGCCTGCTGCAGTGAAGGAGTAGGTATTGCACTTGCTGACATTAACTTAGAGTATATTAAGAAAATCAGATCAGAGATGCCAATTTGGGAACATAGACGTAGTGAGTTATATGGAAACATAATTGCACCTAAAAGTTTCCAAGGTAAACCATTCAGTTTTGCATCCAAAAAAATTAAAGGATGTATAAAACATGTTTTCTTCTACCATCTTCTTTGTATGTACTAATATGTAATTCATTTTTATTTATCATATTAGTTTTGAAATTTCCTTATATGTATATATAACATTTTCACAGGCAGTTTTAAAATGTGAGAGAACTAGCAATGTTATATTTTTATCGTCTGGGTTAAAGTGACTTTTTTTTTCGAATTATTTATAAAGCAATATTCTAGTTGGTGTGACAACTTAAAAAAAAAAAAAAAACACATTTTGTTATTTATTTATAGCCTCCATTTGTATATATGAAGCAGTTAAATCACATGTATGCAAATGATAGTTATAACCTTAATGAACAACTAAGAATTCTGTTACAAAAAAAAAATATCCTAACCTGAAGTACTTAACAAATATAATAACCAAATACAAATTAAGACAAAAGTAGTTTAAAAAAAACAATTAAATGTTGCTGGTAATTACAAATTTTGGTGGAAACTTTTAAAATGACTTAAACATAAAATGGGTTTATCTCTGCATCCCTTGCATCTACACAATGTTTCTCTTTAAAACATTCTTAACATTGTAAAAAAAATGTTTTTCTGTTATAATCTGCAGGATCTGGAATTTTTTAAAATCAAAGATTTGACTGATTGGTGTTTTGGCTTGATGGACTTGGTTCGCTAATAGCCATAGGGCTCATAATTCTTGTGTGATCTCATCTACATTTTTTATTACTAAAATTTACCGATTTTTATTTTTGTTGTAACTTGAATCAATTAACTGTCCCTGAAACTTAAAACTGTTTCTACTTTATCATTCTCTTCTTCCTTTTTCTGGTGCAGTTTCTTGTGTGTGAAGAAAGAATTTTAGAAACATTGATTCAACAAATGAAAAATCGCCATTTTATACCATCATGTAGTTTTACATGGCAAAGAGTAGTAAGTGAAATAGTCAAAATATTCGTTCTTTGAATCGCTTTTTAGCTGTGACAAGTATCGTGATAGGATTGTTTATTTGTATTTTTAATGTAATATGATTGTTTAAGTCGTCATTTATTTATTAAGGGAAATAATTTGGATGGTTCCTAACATCATTATCTATGGATGAGATAAATATTTGACTGCTATAATGGTAACTGTTCATGAATATGTAAATTATTTTAAATTTCTAATTTTAGGATAATTCAATGAAGTCAAATTATATAGTTTCCATAAGATTTAAATTAAAGAATGTTTTATGTAATTCAAGTTTCAAGAAAATGAAATAAAACCACGTTTTTGCAACTTTCTAAATGCATCATAAATTAAGATGTCAATATGATTATACTTAATGTATTTTGTGGTTTATGTTTTATATTAATAGATACATAACAGTTTTTTGACACACAGTGTTGGAATTAACCTTAAGAAAAAAAAAATAAATAAAGAGAGAGAGAGCCTCATCTGGCTCTAGCGGCAATAACCTTTACATTCATGCACTCAACCATGGTCTTTTTTCTTGATAACAGGTCAATTGAAAAGTCCTCGGCCTACCATAGTAAAACACATTTTTTTGGCGAAATGAGTTTTTTTATTCAACATAATTCTCTTCAAGGGTGATACACTGATTATAGCGACCCTCCAATTTTTCGATACCATTTTTGTAGTACGATTTGTCCTTTGCTTCAAAATAGGCCTCAGTTTTGACGATCACCTCTTCATTCGACGAAAATTTCTTCCCAGCGAGCATTCTTTTGAGATCTGAGAACAGGAAATAGTCACTGGGGGCCAAATCTGGAGAATATGGTGGATGAGGAAGCAATTCGAAGCCCAATTCATGGATTTTTGCCATCGTTTTCACTGACTTGTGATACGGTGCATTGTCTTGGTGAAGCAGCACTTTCTTTTTCTTCAAGTGCGGCCGTTTTTCGGCGATTTCGTCCTTCAAACGGTCCAATAACGCTATGTAATAGTCGCTGTTGATGGTCCTTCCTTTTTTAAGGTAGTCAATGAAAATTATTCCATGCGCATCCCAAAATACAGATGCCATAACCTTGCCAGCCGACTGTTGCATTTTCCCACGCTTTGGAGCAGGTTCATTGTGTGCAGTCCACTCGGATGACTGTCGATTGGACTGCGGAGTGAAATGATGGAGCCATGTTTCATCCATCACGCTTGATCATCTTCAAACACTGCTCCAAATCATCAACTCGTCGTTGTTTTTGGTCAAAAGTGAGCTCGCGCGGCTCCCACTTTGCACAGAGCTTTCTCATACACAAATATTCTTGAATGATATGATGTACACGTTCAGTTGATATCTTTAGAGTGTGCTATTTCATTCAATTTCAATTTACGGTCATTCAAAATCATTTTGTGGATTTTTTTAATGTTTTCGTCGGTAACAACCTCTTTTGGGCGTCCACTGCACTCACCGTCTTCGGTGCTCATTTCACCACGTCTTAACTTAGCATACCAATCCTTTATGGTTGATTTTCCTGGGGCAGTGTCCGGAAACTCGGCATCAAGCCAAGTTTTAGCTTCAACTGTATTTTTTCCCTTCAGAAAGCAATATTTTATCAACACACGAAATTCCTTTTTATCCATTTTTTTCACAATAACAAAAGTTGCTTCACTCAAAATGCTATAATTCACAAACTAATGATCCGACAGCTGTCAAATTTATACACGCATCTTTTGAGGGTTAGGGCTAACTAAAAAACATATGGATTTAATTCTCGTAGCTCCATCTATGTGTCAGGCCAGGGACTTTTCAATTGACCTGTTATTACTCTGATTTAGCATTTCTGCTAAGTGTTTAATTATATAAGAAATAAACACCAGCTTATAAGTTTTTCAAAAATAGGTTCAAAGCTTATGTTTTAAATAATTTGTAGATTATAGTTTTGTTGTTTTTATTTTATTCAGATTCCAACACAACATATATGTTTGCTGACATTCGCCTGAATCCAGAATACATCTTTTACAAAACCAAATATTCAATGGCTTTTGTAAACAGGAAATGTGTTGTTCAAGGACGTATCCTTGTTTGGTTTTTTTTTGTTGCTAAAACTCATTGAATTATTTTAAATATAAAAATAAATAAATAACTTTGGGAAATTTTTCAAAATATGTTAGATGTTCTACATGAGGCAGAATTGATGAAATAATATTATGTAATGGATATAAACCAGTGATTCTCCAGCTATAGTATATTTAACCCTGGCGGTACACAAAGGCTTCCCAAGGGGCACCAATACCTTAACACTTGAATTGCCGTATTTCTGGTATACTAAGAACTATCGAGGTGAGTAATAGCTGACCCATGAACTTGTCATGTTATTCTTAATTTTTATGGTAATTCAGACATAAAATCAAGTTTTCATGATTAATGGTGTATAAAATTTAGCTTCTAGAATATTATATAATATGAAATTTAGTAAATAGGAAATTATCATCAAAGAAAATTTAAATTTCTAATTTCAGAATACATACTTTTAAGATTTTTGCAGGTTGTAAAAAATCAAATGTAAAAATAACTTTTAAATAACATATATTTTAATTAATGTAAATCTAATAATGTTCTTACAGATTAATAAGATATAAAATCACAATAAAAACTAAATATGCATGACATTTTACTTGCATCATACTGTTTTTTCTCAAAACAGTTCACTAAGACATTTTGAACATTTTTTATACACATTATTAGTTTTATTTCTCTTTTCATTGCTTTATCTGGCAAAGTTTTAATTTGTTTGAAACTTCTGGGGTAGCACATGGATGGATAATTTCTGGTTTTTTTGCAGTATATTTCTCTTGTAGCTCCTCTGATAATTTTAGAATGTTGTCACTTCTGCTCAGATCAGAATCTGTTGTCTTTTTAAGAACTACCCATACATTAATCATTGCTATATCTAAAATATTGAAAAAAGTATGCATAGTCCAAAACCTTGATGTAGATTTCCAGGAATATTTTCTTGCCATCTGATCTGCTACATTGACTCCAAATTATAGTGGAATTGTAGAAATTTATTTCACGAGTTTCCTTCTCATTTTGAGTAACTTTTAATATGCTAAGAAGTACATTTTTGTGTTTTTTACATTGGTAAGATACAATAATAGTGTTATTATGTCTTATAAAGGTTGTTGAATATAATTCTTTTTTTTGTTTTCTTAAGGATTTTTGAACTTCTCATTTTGCTCTATTAATTATTCTAACATAGCTCAAACCATTTTCTTTTAGGCTTTCTACTAGTTTTAGAGGTGTAAAAAAAACTGCCACTTCATCTTGTTTTGAGATAAGGCTGTACTAACCTAAGAGCAGCATTTTCACCTACACTTAAAATATTTAATTTTGAATAATTTTTTTCATAAATATGGAAATGTGTTGATTATGTAACTGACGAGCTCACATCTACAGTCAACCAAATTTGTCTGGTTTGTTTGGCATGTATTGCAAAAATCTATAGCATGTCTTTCACAGAAAGAGCTGCTCATCTACAGTAATGTTTTCTCCTGGTTTGTAACATGAGACAATTTTCTATGAATGTATTCGAAACATTTGATGTAAGTGCAAATTATCATCTTTCAATCTATCTTATCTTGAAATTTTAAGTCAAAACACATTATAACGCATAATTTCTAAACATCTGTTTTGGCTTATAGTTGAAGAGAAAAAATTGATGCCTCAGGTCTTTGTTCAAAGGCTAGTAATGGAAAACCCTTTTGCAGCTAAGGTTCCTCAAACATACAATATTGCAATAAAGGAATCCAGTTCATCGAGAGAAAGGCTCTAAGTTTCGTTACTTAGTTTTGATCATGCTTCAACTTTTGTATATTTCTTTTAAGATATTCAAAATTTTAACATTTATGGAAAGTCTCCAGGAAGTTATATGACTGCTATTTGTAATATTTCTTTTGGAGAATGGTGTAGGTTCCAGATTTTTTTCCAGAATATTTTGAATATATCGTTGACCAGAAAGAAACTGAACACTGCTGATGTATTTTTCATATAGTTCCATCTTTCGCGTCTTCCAAATCATTTTGATGAGATGATAGCTTTCCTTTATTTTTTTCTTAACAATTTTACTATTATTTGTTGTTTTATGAATTCCTGAACTGCATTTACTTGGAATATTTTCATTCAGTTCGCTGTCACTTGAACTCTCTAGATTCGAACGATGAAATTATAAGAACATTTTCTATAATAGTTCTTGTTTATCATTTATAGCAAATTTTCATCATCATCAGATGTATTTTTGTTCCAAGAATCATTTTCCGAAAGTTTATTTACAAATTTCAAAGCTTCTTCTTTTGAAAGACCTCTTCTGCTGGATGCCATCACTAAACATGTGCAAAACTGGAACATCACTAATTTATTTTTCATCTGCTCAGTTCACAACAGGGAAATTATTTTAGTTTCTAGTGTATAGCAGAGATAAGAACATTCTACAACATTCCAATATATAGATACAATAGCTTCCAATCACAAAAGCTCACACATCTGCATGCCAGATATATAAACATGCCCCCTTCTCATTCTTACCCTTTTGTAAAAAGCAGGTGCAATACATCTCTTTATGCAATTCTTTTGTAACTGAAAAATGTAGAATTAAAATCCTGATTTGAAATAAAAGAAATTATTTTGTTCGTGTCAGCTATGGTAGTTCTAGGTATACAGATATAAATAAAAAAGTATTCTTTGGAATTCAACTAAATTCATTTTAAGACATTAGACTGAATATTTAAGAAATTTCAAAAAATTAGAAAGCTTAATTTTGAAATACAACTGTGAAACGAGCAAAAACTTGCATCTTGGGTCACATTTGACCTCTCTCAGTATTCTAGTATTAATATTTCTTATAACGATTATGAAACAGCGAGTGTACCAATAAGATGTCTTACAGGGGTAGTGAAATATAATATATACAGGGTCTTAAAAATTAATTTTACTGCTTGATATTGTGTCCTTTTAACACTGTTAATGCAGCTTTTTTGAAGAAATGATGTCAGATAATTTCGCATTGTTCAGTTAGTGATCCTAATCACATTAAAATTCTTAATACAAAATCATTCTTTCAATTCCTGACTGTTTTCCTGGAGTTTGCATTAAATCTTAGTTATCAGCTTAGGGGTACTTCCGTTTTTTTTTATTATTATATGGCCAAAATATCTTTTACGTGCAAATAATGCAATATTATATTTTTATATTAAGATAAATTAGTTTTCAGATATTTTGAAAATTTATTATTTCTACTGGGGATTCCATGTAATTACTGTCTATTTCAAGAATAGCTCTTGCCAATGTCAACTTCTGACGAACTTCCTGAATCATTCAAATAATAATAATAATAATAATAATAAAAAAAAAAAAACGGGCATCATAAAAATAAACTATAAATAAACATAATATTACGATGGTGGTACAGAAAGCACCTCTTTTTGTCATTGTATAAATTGATGTATAATGCTTGGCAGGAGCTAACTTTGTGATAGATAGTATATACACAAAAATGCATTTGTTTCCCATTTTGATATCAGGAAAAGTAAATTTCTACTAAGTTTTTTTCTGCTTTTTTATAATTCTTAGTAAAATTGTTTTTCTGCATACATTTCCTGAAAGCAAATGCAGATGTTTTAGTAACTCCCATTCGATGTGCCAAACGCTTTCAAGATCTAAACCAGAATGAAGTGGCCGATTTATTTATGTGTGTGCAAACTGTTCAGAACAAAATTGAGGAAGTGTATAATGCTTCATCATCAAATATTGCTATTCAGGTATGCATGTTGTAACTTTGTATTACATAATTACATTAAAAATTGTGATTATTTTAAAACCTTTTTGTTTTAGGATGGTCCAGATGCTGGACAAACTGTTCCTCATCTCCATGTCCATATATTACCAAGGAAATCGGGAGATTTCAAGAAAAATGATGATATTTACGTTGAGGTAATTTCATAATTCCAGTTTTTATTATGAAATAGGACTTAACATTTGTAAAATATTATGATAACTGAATTAAAAAACTGGAATTTTTTTTGTACACTATTTTGGAATTTTTATATTTGTCTAGCACAGTGATGGTCTTCAGCATATATGCTAATCATGATATTAAGTCATGACATATCTTTAACAAAAACTTTGAATAGAAAAGGCCAGATTAAAGATCGTTGCCAGAAAGATTCAGCCAGAAACTGAATTTAGAATAGAGTATTTTTCAATTTAAATAAGGACATTTTGATTTGTGAGGTAGGGTGTGAATAATTTATTTATAATTAGTTAAAAATATTAGTCTTTTGATCCAGAAGTAAGAAATTATATATGATTACAATTAGTTTCATAACTGATTTAATTTTACTAGGATATGATTTACATACAAGAGTTTAAATACTTTGACAAAGACTGGATCTGCTGTATTAGACCAGTTGAACCTAAATTTAGGGCTACAATTTTGAAATGAACCTATCAGCAAATTGTTTCAGTTCTTTGAGATGTGTTGAAAGAGCAATTCCATGCATATTTAGTGTTGCAATCACCAAAGATAACACAGTTGTTAATTTGCAAAATTTATTAAAAATGTCTATAGAAAAGAGAGTGGGATTGAAGTTAAGTAGATAGTATTATGAGGTACTTGCGACTGGATCCCGTTTCAAAAGTTAAAAAACATTGCTTAAAATGTTAAGAGTGGTAGGGTTATCAGGTTGATTGTAGGGCAAGATTGAATATTTAAGATCAATGCTTTGCTTGAAGTTGGGTATCTGTCAATTTTGTTGGAGGAGTAATTGACAAGATTTATGTTGTTATGTGGTCTAAGATGTTTCTTGTTCCCAGAAGTACATTTTTTACAAATTCCCATAATTTGATAATCTGGGAATTAGCTTATATTAAGGTCTGCAATGATCTCGTCTCAATATAAGAGAGGCGAGTTAAAAAAAGACCAGCTAAGCCTTTCAGGAAATTTAATGCCCGTCTAAAATCATGATCGATTGGATTTATTCGCTCGAAGCAACACCAAGGCTATAGATGACGGACATCAATTAAGTGACGAGAATGACACCTGAGCTGGAACCTCCCTCTCTTAACTTTCAAACCATGCCAACAGGAGGACTTTGAGTCTTGATAGATTTAATGTGCATCAGTCTTGGCTACATGTCGGGTCTTTAACCCACAATGCTAGCCTAAGACAACTTGGCAACTGTGGCAATCTAAAATACTTCCAGTCAATATCATAGTATAGGAATTCCATAAAATAATTTTTTTATATTGCATTTGAAAATCATTCTTTGTTTACTTCTAAAACTTCAATATTTTATACAGAGATAGATTGGCTGTGAATTATAACATATTCTTGATCTTTTCTCCCATAGCTTGATAAACATGATAAATCTGATAATATTCAGTGGCGATTACCAGAAGATATGATAGAGGAAGCCAACAAATTGAAAATGTACTTTTAATTAAAACAATATAAAAATGTTTGTAATAAATGTTGATGTTTGAAATTTTTATTATCCATAAATATACACAAATCTCCAAAATACAATATAAATTAACAAAAAAATATAAGGCACATATTTCTTGTACACAAACACACAATAGAAAAATATCTGGTTTCTTTATTTTTAGTTACTACTAACATAAGTCTTCAATGTATGAGAAACATTTTTGGATATACTCAAACTTTTTAACAGTATCTGGAATATGTGCTTTCACAAATATCACAGTGTATTTAGATTCTTAACAGTTACGATTGTAGATATCTACAGAAATGCAAAATTTTTTACCTTTCAAAAATGCAAAGCTTTTACTTTGTACAATAAAATACTTTCAACTAGTAATTTTCAGTGCTCCAAAATAACACTTCTCAAATGATTATCAAATCATCATTTTCTCACTAACAGTTTTCAATTTAAATATAAGATGCACCAAACAATGATTATGCTGTTTTTGAAATAAGCCAATATTTATTAAATGTAATAAAATTAAACTTCAATTCTTTTTCTGCTAAGAGTCATTCAGTGACTTTTATCAAAAATTAGTAACTTAACCATTACATTTATTATAGCTTCTCTGAACAATAACGAATTCTAAAAGAAATTATTCTCTTCATTCTTCAATGGCTGCTCCAAGTAAACGACAATATAGATCATCACCATCGGAATTTTCTGTATCATCATCACTATCACTAGCATTATCACTGTCATCACTATCCATAATTTCCGATTCATAAGAACTTGAATCACTATCACTAGAATCTGATGTGCAAGAACTACAAACTTCATACTCTGAGTCTGATTCGTTGGCAGAAGAAACAACTTCGACATTTTCCTGATTGTTTGCATCTAAGGACAGTTTCTCTAAATTGGAGCATAGAACAGCAGTATCAGTAGAATTCTGTGATTTGCTATTTTCTATGTTTGGTTTTTGTTCTTTATTGTTAGCAGAATTTGAACTATTCAATAAAGTATCTCGAGACATCCACGCCACCCTGGCTAAGGTCTCAATATCCACTAAATTGAGCCCTATGTCTCCTTTTGTTAGAAGAACCTAAAAATAATCTCAATTTCAATATAATAAATGGTTTAGTCAGAACTAGTTTAAAAAAATTCACAAAATCAAATTCTATGTATTTATATAGCATAATTTTGCTCAGATATTTATACCATAACATATTCTCAAATTGGATGTATTTATAATATCAAAATCCATTTTCACATGGAAATAAATGTATTATAAAGTAACCATCCAACAGGTTAAAGAACATGTAGAAAAAATAAGATTCAATATAACTACATGGAATATAATAGTCTTATTATCAAAAAATGCTTGACAATATAATATTATAAAAGGGTATTTGACCATACTTACTTTTTCTAAGCTTGCAGCCAAAGAAACTAATTCCTTAGATCTACAACTGCAAAAATAAGGTTAATATATAAGATTTCAGTTGCATTTTTATGTAATTATGAAAATAATTTTTTTCATGCCTTTACTAGATTTATATAAGTATTCAGAGTAGAATACTGTTACCTTTTGGTCTGCAACCACACAATGTAATCTACTATGAAAAGATCATTCAGTATATATCTTGGTTCACTAAGATTAAACATTTCATGTATTTCTAACAGACACTTAATAATGTATTTTCTACCTGAAAATGAAAATAAGTGCATCAAAAGCAACATATTAGATTACTATAAGAATAAGAAAAAATATACAATTTAATAAAATAAAAATTATTAAATTTTAGCTTAATTATTTGACTACTTACTGCAATTTCTTAACCCTATATTGCCAGGGCTAGCAATACGGATTTAAATGTAAATGAGAACCCACCAATCATAAAGGCCTGTCCTTCCTCCTACTCTTCCCGAGTATAAAAATCCACTTGACAAGGCTCATTAGGTTTTAATTTTGGCCAGAAATAGGTTTATCTTTTTTGCATTTTTTGATTTTCTGTATGCCAACTCACCAATTGTGTCTCGAAATGAAATTTTTCACTCGGGGCGATTTTTAATGTGAAAGCGAGGAAGAAGAGGCACAAAATTTAGGGTGATTGCTCTGATATCGAAGAACCATTATTTCATTTTCACATACAATAAATATGTTATTCCCCCTTAGAACTGTGCATGTTGACAAAACTAATACAGGGATAAAAAATACCAGTATAATTATATATTACAATAAGTTCCAATGGAAGTGGGGTAGATACATTAGACCAGCTTTTTAGCAACAGCACCAAAGCCTGAAAAACAAACGGATAATGGCAACTTTTTTTTTAGTGCAGGAGGCACAAATTCTTTTGAATTTTGCTGAATCCTATGCATTTCGTTCAGAAGAATGTTTTTGAAAACTTAGTGCTCTCTCTTATAAAGGTGTACCTTCAAGAACAAGTAAAATTGCCAAGTCTGCCTTTACCTCAAAAGCTAATATTTGCAAATTGCGTGCGTCCTTCTGAGATAATTAATGAGAAATAGGAATTGCTACCACCATCGAAAATCAAACAGGATGCTGCATTTCATGAGGCAGAGCTAAGAACAATTGCACTTGATTAGCTGCACACAATGTTCTGATTTTATGTACAAAAGTCATTCAGTGAAAATGATCTACATGTCAATGAAAATGAAGGCAACTAACATAAAAACGTTTTTTGAGAGTGGGGTGTATTTTAAAAGGTGATACTTGTAGACATATTTCTGATTAGTTCCCTATTAACTATGACTTTCAAAGAATTGATGAGTCTTGGTACATTGAAAGCCATTTAATATATTTTTAAATAATCTAAAATTAACAAATGTATTAATAAAAAAATTGTTTTAAACACGTATTGTTTTCTTCCCTCACCCCGTAAATAGAATCCCCATGTTGAACTTTTTAGCTTCCACGAAGTACATTTCTTAATAAAAATCACTCTCAAAATGTTTTTTTTTAAAAAAGGTTTCAATAATAAAACATGATATACTATACCCAAAACAATTATCTTTCTCACATCTTCCAATACTGTTACAGATAACTCAAAATGTCGATACAAAGGATAAATCAGAGATCTTCTAATGCAGGACATTGCTACTTCAGAAATAGATGTGAAGGTCTGGAAAAAAAAACATGCAAGGATATACAAGTAATAATGTTATTCGACATATAACAATGTGAGACTTTCAGTGCTTCAGTTCCTACACACCTGCAGCTGACACCCTCTAAGAAAAACATAGGTAAAAAGAAAAGAAGGAACTTTTTTTGAAGTAAACAGTGAAATTGTGGGATGCCAGAAATTTCTTTCATCCAATCCCATATGACCACTGTTAGCGAATAGGATTTAAGTAAAATGAGGATTGTTCCAGAAACATATAGAATATGTACGAGAAAAACCATGCAAATATGAGTAACTATTTTTGTAAATAATTCTATATGTATACATAAATGTCATGTTAAAACTTGTGTAAGGAAAAAACTTGCATTACTTTAAAAGGATTACATGCACATTGCAATCAGTAACATCTAACAAACAAATTAATGTGCATCATTAGTTTGCAAACATTTTTAAGGTATTGTTTCGGAAGTTCTAAAATATTTACTTTTTTCTTTTGATGCAATAATCTAACAATCTTCAAAGATCTAACTCATTATTATTTTGTTCAAAATGTTTCCCATAAATTTGAAGGAGAGAGGTGGGGAAAAAAAAAGGGCTTTACAATAGAATAAAAATTACAATATTTTTTTAAATGAATAAATACTTCATCCACATTTAATGTTTGCAACAAATAATTTCAATCAAATTTATAAACTGCAAATTAATTTACCAGCAGATTAGCACTCTAAATAAAATTTTCTGGATAAACTAGAAGTAGTTAATTTCATACCTACCATCCACTAGTGGGCGTTCTAGCTTTCATGGTGGGGGGTAGGGCTTTTGTTATAATTTATTAATAATCTATTAAAGAGATAATTTTATAAGTTTCCCGAATTATCATCTGTAAAAGATGTAACACCAAAAGATATTGACAGATTCTGTAGCCACCTAAATGATTTAAATTAGACATGGAATAATGATTTAAAGATATTTTGAAATGAAAAAATGCATGACTGGATAAAAAATCCTTTTACCCAAAATATTGAAAAGGCCGATACAACTTGCCTAGAAGAAATTAGAAATGATGAAGAAAGTAAACAAATTCGATAGTGGTGGATATGAAAACTTATGACAAGATTTAATTTTTTTTGGCACTCAGCTTTCCCTACCTTATAGAATTATGCTTTAGTGCTGTTAATCATATGACAAAAGAAAGAAACCACCTGAATATTTTCAATACAGGTGACCTTCGCTTGTTCCTTAAAAAAAAAAAAAAAAAAAAATTAAGCCAGATACCCAGTATTTAATTTCACAGCATTAGCCTCACAAATCTTATTACTGATTTAATTAATTTCAAGCTTCTATGTACGTAAAGTAAAAAGATAGATTTTACAACAGTAAACTGTTTTACAAAGATTTATTTTGTCAAACTTAGCAAAAGTTCGACAAAGAATATGAGGTTAGTAATTATCATTACATGCTTTAACCCTTTGAGGATTAGGCAAATCAACATTTTTTGCTCTCCTATGATGCACAGTGCTTCGATCAAATGGTCACTGAGAGGGGCAGCTGTTTCCCCCTCCTTCCAGTGGCTTTTGAAAATGTCACCCTTTCCTGATGGTGATATGGATAGCTTGTTAGCTTATAAAAGATAGTTTTTAACCCGTTCACTACCAGCATATCACAATAGATATGCACCGGAATGCCTTCTGTATACCAGCATATCAATAGTGATACGTTTTAAGAGAACGTTTTTTTTAATATTATTAGATGGTGTTACATTACTGCGAAATCTATATAGATAGGTTACTTGGAATGTTGACCTTGGTTATATGGGCTTGGATTTCACTTCTGAGTATAAGGAGGAGGGGGTTATTGTTAAAAGCACATATTGCGGTTCTTTAAATGTAATGACATGATTTAAAGCGTGCACTTGCTTTCAGTTTACTTTTTTCTTCCTTCTTAGAAGTTTGAAGGATAATTTATGGTCCTTTATGGGGGTTAGGGCTTTAGGTAGCAGATGCTCTCAGCTGTACATTTCATTCAGTCGGTTTTTATTTGTAGCGACAATCATGATGAAAAGAAAGTATTTATCTGATACTGATATTTGCTGAATAATGAATGAATCTGACAATAATATTAGCGAAAATAATCCAAATCTGTACATAGACATCAAAGTTAAAAAAAAAAAGGCTAAGATGTGCCCTCTGCTCAAAATCTTGTGTGAAGCGTCAGAATATGAGTGTAAGACATATGACGTTGGACTAAGCATTGATTTTTTTTTATAAATATACTATACAGCAAAATAAGATTTATCTCTTATATTTATATATTCCATGAAATGGTACATCATTACACCAAGAAATTTCAACATATCTAAATATATTTTGTATTTTCTTAAAAGTATGATTTTTTTATATAATTTTGTGTATAAAACATTCAATTTTCGATTAAATCCTTTTTTCTTTTGTATATATTAAGTTCAATGCATTTTAAATAAGATATGTAAATACCAAAATATTTTAATGAGTTTCACAAGGAAAGCTGATTTTAGAGGAATTTGTTTCATGAATTAGGCTTAGCATCTAAAATCGTCTGGGCACAGAGTGACACTCCGCAGTAAGAAGGCACGGGCCCAGAGAAGGACTTCTTTTTACTCCCTCCGTTAGCAAAAGGGTTAAAGAATTATTTGTGATATATTAATGTAACACTTACACCAATTGTAACTCGCACTTTTAAAAAATTCAGTAAATGATAAGTATTACAAATATTAGTTTTAAAATATTAAGTTTTTAAACAATTATTTGAGGTATATTAATGTAATATTTACACTAATTTTAACTTGCACTTTTAAACAATTAAGTAAATGATAAACATTACTAATTTAGTAAAAAATATTGAATTTTTAAACAATTATTTGCAGTATATTAATGCAATATTTACAACAATTGTAACTTACACTTTTAAACAATTCAGTAAATATTAAGTATAATAAATATGAATTAGTAAAATATAAAATTAAAATATCTAATAATGCAATTTTAAGCTTTATAAAACATTTAATTATATTTACCTAAAATTTTTTCTGTGAGAAATACACTTTTAAAACATGGAATTGCACATAAAGGAGCATTACAGTTTTTGCAAAAAATGCTCCATTTTTCAGTAACAAACTCCCACCAATTTACACAAGAAAATTAACTAGATTAACAACTTGATTGAATTTTTTTTATTATTACCTACAAAATTTTATGGTACCCATACTGCCATCTGTAGCTATCAAATTAATTAAATTTTGCCAGTAAATATTGTTTGTAGCACGAATAATGCAGGATAATATACACGAACAAACTCAGCCTAGCAAAATGTGACTGATAAGGAATATCAAATGTATATAGTCAAAGTACAAGCAAAAGTCCTATAAAACAATTACAAAGCTATATATGTATGAACAAAATATTTTCTTGAAAACCCAATGTAAAACTTTTGGAAGTGATAGATGAAGAAACATTTTGCAGCATAGAAATGAAGAATTGAAACTCATTAATGTTGTTCCCATATTGAAGTATGACATAGATGAATTCATGGTGGTGGTGAGGATAATGTCAGCTGCTAGTGTTGGGAAATTAACCTTCTTAGTAGATATGATGGATTGTTTCAAATAATAGATGTTGCAAAATAATTTATAGGCAACTGTTAAAAGCTTAGAAGCCTGTAAATCTTTCAGCACAATACCAAGCCAAAATATACAGCAAAGATTTTTAAACAATTGCTTCTTTTAAATTATCTGCACCAGCTTCATGCCCTTAGTTTCCAGATTTGAATCCCATAGAGCACATAAAAGACAGAAGAGCTTAAAATATATTTCTGTGAAAAAGATTCCTTAAAAAATGCAATATTGCAAGAGTGTCTAAGTTACCTCAGATAACACACTATATCATATAGTACAAATGTAAGGGAGAACTGTAAGCCATTACCGACTCACAAGGTCAAGTTACACAACATAAAATTACTTTCAATTGCATAAATTATGCTATTTTTTCACTTTCTAAGATGTGCAAGTACCCTTTGGTGTTATACGAGTATCAAGAAATAGTTTTTGTTTGTTTACCAGGTTGAAGTGGTTTTTTTTTTACAAAAACACAATTTGTATTTCAATACAAAAATAACGCAGTTTTTCAGTTTCTATAATTGCAAAAAGAAATGCAATTTTTGAGGGTATATGTTGACTTTGTGAGTGACAATATGTTCATTTAACACACAATTATTACATTAGCAAAAAATTACAGTACAAATTCACATGACTTAATACCATTTTAAATAATTACATATATCTATGGTATTTGAATCTCATATATAGAAGATAATTCCTTAAATGATTACATCACTTTGGGGCTTATTCTCATAATTATGAAATGAATGAATTTTTTTTTAAAGTTCAAAATAAATACCACTAATTAAATGTTTCCATCTGCTCATTGTAGAAACAGATTGAAAATAAAATAAATTGTGGAAAATAATGCAGTATCAACTGTGCAATCTCTTTAACAGAGCAAATCCAAGATTCAACTTTAATATTCAGTTACATGGTTTATCTACTAAAACAGTATTAATTTATTCAGTTGATTACAATATAAATATCAATGCAAACAATTTATTAACTGGTTTATTGACTCACATTGCAAACACTTACAAAAAATTGACCATAAAAATTTTATTCAATTAAATAATATAATGATATATATTGCACCCTATCTTCTATAAATAAAATTAAAGTTAGTCAATAACAGTATCTTATGATGCAACACATTCTCAAAAACAAAACAAAAATTGAAGGCTTCAGTCATCTTACCTCTAACCAACATAAAGCAGCACTGATTTTATTTATTGTCCAAGCGGATTCAACCTTTGAAAAAAAAAAAAAAAAAAACATCCTTTAATTATTCATCTGCCATATACAATTTGTTTTATTGAAAATTTTTTAAATACTCAAGGAAACTATAAAACTGTTTTTTTACTCACATTATTTTCACCTTCTGTAGTTCTTTTGTTATATGCATATGCAAATAATATATCAATCAGACTTAAGAAAGCTGTTCTGCATTGGGCTTTATCAAGTAAATGTGTTCAAAGTTAAAGAATTTGATAAAATTTTACTATGACATATAGCATTGAAATGAATGAACACATTTGTGTTTAAATCCAAAAATTAGAATTACATTACATAAAATAAAGGAAGTTATAAAGCAAAAAAATAAAATAAAATAAACACATACACCCTTTTTTTTTATTCATAACATACAAACAAATAACCAAAAAAAAGGCAGAAGTTCTTTTTGTATTTGCTTGGAGTTTAGTATTCACATTACAGCCTCAGATTCTGTCCCAAGAATGCATTTAAAAAAAAAAAAAAAAAAAAAAAAATGAATAAAACATGATTATATCTAAGAGAAATATAGCTTAAAACTACAATTAACATGTTTGTATAGATGTAAAATGCATTGCAGTCAGTAAATTTTTTAACAGTAGTATTTTTTTATTTCTTAAAATAACAAAAGTTTTTACATACATGATGGATTTTAAAATTAACAAATTATTCTAACAATTGTATATGTAGTAAATAAATGGCAAATTACAATACTTGGTATCTTATTAAAAATTCTGGTAATAAATGTAATAAGAATTAATTAAAAGCTTTTAAATTAAGAAACAAAACTTCAGAACAGAACCCAAGGCCAAATGATTAGCAATCTGGAATTTTAACTACTATACTATTTTGAACATTTCAAAGTGAGAAAATTAAAGAAATATATTTATAGGCCTTTAAAAAATGCATGTCTTTAATTAAATTAATTGAAAGATTGCACCATTACACTAACTATGCATATGTTTCATTCAAATTGTTATTTATCAGTGTGCCAAATTTGGTAGAAAAAAAAAAAGTGACCTTAACAGTTTCAGTTTTTGTTTTGTAATTAAGAACAGTAACAAATGATATTTATCTAATCCTTCAGTTAATAAACTAGTTTTAATTGAATCCAATTTAACTTCTTTAGACTGTGACATCTCACATTTAAGCTAGTTCTTTCATTTCTTTGAATGTAATTTTTTCTGTTTTTCTTTGTATGTACTTGTATGGCAGTTGGAATAATCATTCAAAATAACAAAAGTTTCCTACAGAATGCTTTTGGGAATATTTTTTATAACTTAATACAACAAATTGATCATTTTATCAAATAATAAAGATAAATCACTATTGAATGCAGTAATATCACACTTTTCTTTCACCCTTAACAAATGAACTTTTAACTCAGCTTCACTTCCCAGTGGTCTGACTTTAAATGAATGCAAATGTTACAATATTTTCCAAAAGCATTCTCTAGGAAAAGTTTTTTATTTTGTGTTACTTGGAATTCTTACTATACAAAAATCTTTAGTTCTGCAAATGACAGAACAATAAAACAAAAACCAACTGAAATGCATAAATTTTTTTTTCATGAAAGTATACATAAATTTTTGGCATTCAAAATAATTTACAGCATCTTGTGATAAATTTAGGGGGAAAAACATCCTTAATATTCAAATTACGTAATTGAATGCACTTACTCCTGTATTACATAACAAACAAGAGAAAAAAGTGACATTGCATAGTTTTGTTCCATATTTATGTTTCCCATTTTCTCTAGATTTTCACATACTTTTTTATTGTACGCACACTCCAGTTTGAAAGTATCATTATGTCATTCACAATTTAATACCACTATACAGATTCCAACCTCACATTTCACACAGAAAAACATTGTACTTCTTGTCCTTTTATTTAGTGAACATATGTCTTTGTTTACTTTTGATAGTCAGTGTAGAATGTTACAAGCAGCCACTGATTTATCAATTTCTAATGTAGGTTGGTTTCATTTATATCGCACTAGAAGCAACACAAGGGCTATTGGTGACACACCTCATAATTTTCAACCTGAGTCAAGTAACGAGGACGAAACTCAAGTTGGCACCTTCTCACCTAACTTCCACATCACTATCAATTTCTAAATCAGAACAAGAATGAAACTAATCATGTTGCAAGACTGTTGAAAACTATTTCATTATAAAATTTATTGCATCCTGAGTTGCTGATATTGTACTCTTTTTGGTAGAAATGTAAAACATATTATTCATGCAACCGAGTTCTAACAGTTAAAGGGGAAAAAAAAAAAAAAAAAATTCTGTTACTTTTTATTTTTTAATCCATATTGCACTATAAATAAATCAAATGAATAATATCGCTGCTTAAAACAAGCTTCTGAAAGTGTATTGAATGGTGAATGGGTTTTGATAACATTTTCTTTCAGGACAGTTTGTGAGGATCCTATTTCAAATCATGTGTTATGTATCAAATATATCCAATGTTCAACCCACAAACTGAAGTACATATGAATATATCAAAGATTTATCCTTTATAAGTTAAATTTTTTTGTATGTTACATGACTTTTTCTATTGACTGATTTTATATATGAGGGCTATGGAGAAGCAAAAGATTATTATGATTATTATCTCTTTTTAAAGTATATTCCCTCCCCAGATCAATAAATTTCAAAGTATTTCATCCTTTGCAAAAAAAAAAAAAAAAAAACTTTTTTTTTTATTGATCACTGTTTTATCCTATATATCTATGTAAGTGATACTACATGAGATTGATTTTGAGTACATTCCAGAGATTATTTTGATAGAATATTTATCTTTTCTACTAATTCATATATGAAAAATGGTTGAAAAATTTACATATCACAAACACCAATTTATGATACATAGAAATTAATGCCTTAATTAGGAGAAAAAAACTTGGAACAAGTAACTATTATTTACATAATATACTATGATTAACATAAGTATAAATCAAAAATGTATTTCTACAATTGGACAGTATTTTATCATAGGAGCAAATCATATACTGCTAAGCCTCTTAATACTAACAATGTGAATTTCCGATAATGACTTTTAAAATTAATAAGACAATTTTTATAAACATTTCATGTAAATGAAATTCAGAAGCTGAAAGTTAGAGAATATTATAATGATTTAAACAGAAGCTATGTGCATAAAGGATATATTCCTTGGAAGGAAGTTTTCTCATTCGATCTTTTTCTTCAGAGGTAAACTGAACTGAAAACAGTAGTACATATAATTTACAAGTGAAACACAAAATTCAAAAATATAATAAATAACAATATTTATACCTTTTTAAAATTAACAAATGCATGAATATATAGTTTTAAAGGAAATAAATTAATACACATGTTTTATAAGAATAATATTTAAATCTTAACAACAAATTCAGTTTCATTTAAATCTTTGTAAAAAACAAAATACTAATAAATACTAACCATAGTTATAAGATTAAATTCCAATATATTAAAAGAAAAAATAATTTTAACAATGGATATTATAACAGAATAAAAACAAGTCAGAAAGATATATCAAAGAAAAATACTTTGTCAGAAATTTTTTCATAATAATTTTAAATGATTAAGCATGACTTACTTTTGTCTTCAGAAATATTATTCTGAACCTCATCATGCAAATCAACCCAATCAGGTTTATAATGTATTAATCTTTGAACTTCTTCATCTTCAAATAAATCAGCTCTAAAATAACAGAAGAACTAATGACATATATTTATTATATAATAACGATAAAAAAAAAAAAAAGTCTGTTTACATTTTAATTATGTTTACTAAATTTTCAAAACTATCAAAGAAGACAAATATTTTGAAACAATCTTATAATTTAAATCAATTGTTCCCACCCTTTGTCTCCTTGCGAGTACCCTTCTAAAACAAAAAAGAAATAGGTGTGAACTTCTTGTGTAGTCATTAAGATATATAAGAACACAATCAAATTTGGTAAAACACTCCCCCCCCATGCTGCACAATAGTTCATAATAAGAAACAAACAAATCATGAAACATCAGTATATAAACATTGATAAAAACTAAAATGATAGCTAAAAGAAAATGAATACAAAATTAACTGAACTAACCAACTGGTTCTTAGTTAAGCATATATTAAATTTGATGGAAAAAAATGATTCTTAATAGGATATTTGTGGTTGTCAAGATGGAACAAAGAAATACAAAATTTGGCTCAATACCCGAAAATTTCAGTCTTAGATCAGATTCTGCATTTAATTTGATTTTTTTATATATCTTTTAAGATCAGTATACGTGGAAAATCCTTCCTCACATAGATGTTGTACAAAAGGGCAATATAACTTTAATGGCATTATTGACGAAACAGTAAATTTAATTGTTCACTGAGCCAAAAGTCTATTAAAGAATGATCTTTAAAAATAGTTTTTGGAGATTCGTCACACTAAAAAGTTATAGAGGTCTATAACCTTACATATCCTTGAAAAAGTTAGTATTCAATTGTTTGATAAGGATATATTGCAACTATTAGGAAAATAGTAATCAAAAGTTAATTGAAGTGTTTTGAATGTACACAAATATTCCTTTAAATTTTTTTTATCAAGTTTTTCTGAATTTTCTGATAAAAAACTGCTGAGATAACCAAACCATTCATACTCATTCATCAGTAGATGTTAGATCCAAAAGTTGATTTACAAAAAGGAACAGGTGTCACCTGATGGACAGAATGTCAAAGTCGTGAGCGACACCCATCTCAACTCCTTTTTTAGAAGCTTATTTTGGAAGCTTGTGGAACAATAATGTGCTTCTCAGAATTTGTCTTATTAACAGTGAAATAAATTAATTATTTCATTATTTTTCTAACATTTGTAGCTTAAAATTTCATTATAGCAATATTAATTTTGCAAACTCCTTTTATACAGCTCACAAACCACATGTTGAGAAACACTTTTATTAATTGAGTAATTTTCATCACTGATATAACAATGCTGAAAATTTAAGCTTATTCAAGATTAATGCAATAAGTAATAAGATAATGGCATTTAGAAAGATTATGACACTGCATTATATTACGAGCAGATATTCAGCACAAAATATTAATCTCCATATTCATTTCTATTGAAAAATGAGTTATCTTTTTTGAACCTCTCAAATGAATATAATTTTTATTGCAATGTTTTTAAGATTCATAGCAGAGCTAATGAATTTTTACGATGTTCTATAAGTTAAAATCACTTATTAAATAATCTCACGATATAGTTCAAATTATGGATTTAAAAAAGATAAATAAAAACTTTACATTGTTTAATTTCTTATTCAAAGATAATATATAATTGGTTATATAAGCACAAACTACTCACAAGTAATGTTCATCATTGAAGCATTCGCTTTCTTTTTGCAATCTTTCTTCAAAACGATTTTTACATTCAGGATCAGTGACATCAAAAATTTCACGAGCTTCCTCCTAAAATAAAGAACACTTACTTGTTTTTCCAAAGAATACCAGAAAAATTCAACTGGTATTTAAAATCTCTCGCAAAAACTTACAAAAAAAAAACTATATAAAATCATCAGAAGGTGAAATTAAAAAAATAAAGTATACAAGGTTTCAGAGATAAAAATTCATTCTATTAGGAAATGATGTGAGGAAGGCATAATAAAAGACAATAACATGATAAAAATTACATTGCATTTAACCAGTGATTTTTGCAAAAATGAATACAGTTCTGCAACACTTAACCCTTTAAGCAGTTTGCCCGTACAGTGTACGTGCTACCTGAAATTGGCCTCTTCTGGTTTGCCCGTACGGCGTATGGGCATCGATATTTTCTCCTTTCCTTTTCTGGTTTGCCCGCATTTTTCATTATTGAAAGAGACTATTTAGTATTATTATTTTTCAACAGATGGTGTGGCTTGTCCATGTAAATGAAATGCTTTTCATCCGGGGTTTTCTATGTAGCGGGAACTTTTCTTCGAAATTTTTGTTCTACTGTATGCCGTGCTTGTGAATCTTATGGAAATTATGGATGGAATAGACGACGAAAATACTTTCTTGTTAGATGATGAACTACATTCTGATACAGATATTTCTTCTAATTATTTGGATTATTCCTCAGATGACTCGTGCAGTGAGCTCAGCTCTGATGAAGATTTGAGTTCTTTTTTCTCTTCCCCTCTTAGAATTATATTATTTTATAAAAAATGGAGGGAGAATCCACCAATCAAATTATTTATTTTAATTTTCCCTCTCACTTGGAGGGAAAATATATTCTTATGATATTTTGAATAGCATAGTATATCATAGTATCATATCATTAATTATATGCAATAAAAGAATATGCCTTTTTTGGAAGCATTTCTGGTAAAATAATTGACCGCTTAAAGGGTTAATATACAAAGTGACTTTAGTCGAATTCATTATGTTTGAAAACAAGTGTTTTACAACAAACATTTGCATGGAGTTTGTGTGTTCCCTGTTATATTGCGGTAATCTCAACTGGTAATGTTTTGGAATTACGTGTCGCCGATATGACGTCATCCCACGCATCTGGCAATGGGGAATCGGGAATTTGCATTTGACAGTATTTTTCGGTTATGTCTTGCGTAGTTATTTTTTTTATTGGATACCGATTCTTAACTGTTGAATTGACGGTGTTCAATGCAGATTCCGGATATATAAATAAAAAGATGAATGAAGTTATTACTTGAGAAGACCATCGCTGTGATTGTATTATACCTTAACTGTGTTACTGTAGCCTGATACAGTGATTATATTGATTAGAGTCCTATAAATATCTTGTAAATATGTACATTATGTAAATGAAACCTATTTTAAAATATTAGTGTCTGTCTCACTCTGCTTGTGGCATTAATCATTATCAAGGGCCAACTCAGAGGTCCATCAACATTCCCATCCCCTCTGAGCAAAGGTTCAGAGCCTCTGCAACGAGGCGCTGGCAGTACCACCTGTGAGGAGGGTGAAAAGTGAGTTTTGTGGAGTCAGTTGTAGATCTTGGTAGCATGGGAGCAGTTGAATAGACCTCCCTGGAAGTGCTACGAGCCTTATTTAATCTTTAAATAAAGTTTTGTTAAGTTTTAAAAGTCGTAACTCATTTCACTATATCTTCGAACCACAATCAAATATTAGAGTTATCTTTTCCTTCCTTTTTTTCTATGTTAAAGAAATTTAAAATAGAAATAACAAAAATGGAAATACCAAATAAAATACATATTCTTTACATTCAAGGAATAATTTTAGCACACTAAATTACAATTCAGATATTTTCAACAATGACAGAAAAATTAATGACATTTTATTTTACCTTCATCTCAAATACAGAAAAAGAATAGCTGTTTGCAAAACCGCACTGTTTTCCAAAGATTTTTAAGTGCCCAAACTCATCCTTAGATGGAACTTGTTCAATACTCCAATCAACTTCTTCACTTTCCTGAACATCATCCGTACTTTCTGTACAAAATCAAAAGAGCTTTTCATTTATCTAGATAAATGATTTTATTTCTAACTAAGAAATATTTATTACTTAAACATCATGGATAATGTTAATTAAAAATTTTATGCAAAATTATTAAATATCTCCAAAATGCTTATTAATTCAGACTAAGAAACAGAAAATTTAAAAACTATAATGAAGGTGGTCTGAAAAGTTTCTGATCATAACATGAAGATTGCAGCACTTGTCAATAAAGCTAGGGAATGTGGCTGCACATCTTTTGACAGGTATTGACTATAAATTTCAGCCATTTTAAACATGCAGTTGTTGTTTGACAATTGTTTGAATGAGTCAATGTCAGCGTTTTTGTGAAAATGGAAAAAATCGAGAACCGAGTCTGCAGCATCATTTACCACCATGAAATTTCGGGTAGCTGAATTTAAACAAGGCCACACCAGCTTGGGAGATGATGAATGTTCCAGACATCCAAAAATTTCAACTACCGACCAAAACATGGCTCAAGTTCACCAAATGGTGCTAAATGACCATCGAATAAAAGCAAGAGAGATAGCAGAGGCTATGAATATGTCCCAAGAATGTGTTTGTCATATATTGAATCAAGATTTAGGCATGAGATAGCCGCCCTCGCATGCCTAAATCTTACTCATGCTAATTAGAGTTTTAGAACCAATTAATTATTGTACATGAAACTTGGATACACCATCATATGCCTGAAATAAAAATACAATCAAAATAGTGAAATGCAAAGGGGGAATCAGCTCCTCCCCAAAAAAACTGTTTTTTAGGATAATCGTGGAGTTATCTAAATCAATTGTCTTCAAACAGGAAAAAACCATTACAAGAGCATACTGTGCATCATTACTAGACAAGTGGAAGGCAGAAATTATGGGGAAAGCAGCCACATTTGCAGAAAAAAATTCTGTTTCACAAGAACAAAGTGCAATCTCATGCATTAGCAGTTGACATGGCAAAAATCCATGAATAATGGTTTGGACTGCTTGACCACCCCCCTTACTTACCAGATCTAGCCTTAAGCAACATCTTTTAGTTCCCTAATCTAAAAATTGCATTTGGAGGACAGAAATTTTCGTCAAATGATGCCTTCATTTTCGTAAACAATTATTTTGCAGAGAAAATTGACGGGTAAAGGAGATGGGAGCTTCAATGGGAGAAGTGTGTTGACTTACAAGGAGACTACTTAGAAAAATAAAATTATAGAAAAAAAATGCCTTGTACCTTTGTTAGGATGGAAACCTTTCAGACCAACCTCTTATTTCCCAAATCATTGGAAGTCATTTAGAGAAATTTATGATTTACAGATTTAACTCCATTTGGAATTCAGATATGTAAAAATTCTGGACATGACAATTCCTTTTTTGTAACTGCATAAACATTTATCCTTTTTAAGTACTCGTTAATTTTTTTCAGCACTGAAAAATAATCCATCAACTAGTGTAAAAATGCATGAAAAATGCTTAGAAGGAAATTTATCTTGTCAAATGTTTCAGACACTCTAATAAAATTATGAGGATTTTTTAAATCCTGACGATTAAAACTTTAGAGCAGAATTTTGAAATTTAAATGCAATTTTCTGCTTAAAAATATCAGCTTCCTAAAATAATAAACAAACTTAAAAAGAAAAATTTTAAGAATGATATTTATTAGGTTGATTATTCCATTCAAATCATGATTTGATTCCTTTAACAGTAATGTCCATTTTGTCCAACTTGAATGAGAATGATAAAGTTATTGAGAATACCCCACATTTTTGATGATTTTAAAACACATTAAAGAAAAATAATAACAGCATAACAATATTCCTATTGTTCAGCTATGACTTAATGAAGGAGGTTCACAAGGAACTTAACATAATGCACATTGCTTTGTTCTATTAACTATACTATTGTCCTATCAAGACATCAGTAGTATAATTTAATTTCAGATGATACATTTGAAGGAATAGAATAACCAAGGTAATGTTCAACAGATAACAATATTTAACAAACAAACAAATAAAACTTCAGATAAATATGATTCAAAAGATTACATGTGAATTATATTTTCAGTTGAGAAGTCTGCTAAACTGAGAACAGTTATTTTTTCAAAAAAAAAAGCATATAATATATTGTATATTCTGACAGATGATGACCTTTTAATATACAAAATAAGGTAGAAATTACAGGTTTGCATTATGTGACCTATTTGAAAATTAAAGATTTAATAATAAGCAACAGATGATCATAAAAAAAAAAAAAAAAAAAAAGATTTCTATATATACATAAACATTGTTTATTTAAAAAAATGACATACATTATGAACTTAAAAATTTTCATTATATTTTCAGATATACACTTCAGCAGCACGATTTTCTTTTTCCTCCGCAAATTGAATGATTTTGCATTTGAAGCCCGTACTGTTTATTTAGCTTGGTAGGGCTCACTAAAAAGAACACTAGATGAACAGTATTTCAACTAATGCAAATGAGCTTTACTACAGTCTTTTATGTTAATTTCAAAATCACAGATTCAAATGAAAGAGAAAACATCAGACTTCTAATTCTACGAATTCCTTCAGGTCAAAAGTGCATCCTTCCCCCAAATTGTGTACCACTTTCCTCAAAAATTTAGAATAACATTCCTGTGCATATATGTTTGCATCAAATGCAATTCACTCTGTTTTCAGAATTATTTACTCTCTCAGGCATCCCCTCACCACAGACTATTCCCTTTATCACTTGTCAATTCAGTAAGACATTGTTCAAAAGCATGGAAAAAACCTCTGAATGAATGACTTCAAAAGATAAGAACTTCATACACATACGTTTCAGATTTCTTTGCAAAGAAAATGGTACGCATTATACTCCAGAATATACAGTAAATGTATTCAGTTGGGTTAATTTATATATTATTAAAAATATCTTACCAAGAATTTCAATCTTTGGAATACCCACAGATTTTCCTTTCTTTGAATCTAACAGATTATTGATTAAATCTAAACCTATGAAAACTTCTCCTTTGTGAGCTTTTGCAGCATGGATGGTAAATATTCCTAAAATAGACATAAAAAATATGATATTAAAAGAACTTAAAAGTGCAATTATTAAAAAAATGAATTTTAATACTTACTTTTATCAACATCATATGTATACACCGGTTTCTCACAACAAACTACTTTACCAGGTAGGTTTAACCTGTATATAGAATATATATAGATAAAGGGAAATTTTGCTTTTTAAATACATGTATATTTTTAAAAAAGCAGACAAAGAACATTACATACCTCAGATAATATGGTTTACAATAAAACATGAAGCTATAGTCATCATAATCTATTTCCACTTCTGAAAACTATTTCAAAAATAAATGTTGCTTAGCATACATATATTTACATATTAAATAAAAAACACAAAAAGCAAACAAAAAATAAAACTTAGTTACCTTTGCATATGGAACTTGTATGGATATTACTAAAAATTCTTCATTCTGAGTTAAATCAAAAGCTGGAGTTAACATTGTGGAATTTCTACAAAAAAATAAAAGCAATTTAACTTCACTAGTATATATATTTTTAGAAAAATGAACAAAGTATACAAGAAAATTAAATGAAAATCATATTTATATATATAATGCAAATATGGCAAGGTTAAATTATATTTCACATTCAGGGGCAAGCATCAATGCAGATGTATACAAATAGTTAACTGCATAAGCATTTGTCCTATATTACATTATAATTAATTTATTTGGTTGTTGAACAGTGTACGCAACATTACGATCAATCACTATAAATAATTCTAAATGATGGTCACTTTTGTTCTCCAAAAAGATTGTTTCAAAATTTTCTATTCAAATACAGGTTTCTGACTATACAGTGCGAGAAAATTGTGAAAAAAAGTAATGTTTGAAATATAATTACAAAATTTCTTTTTCTCCATGTTACATATTACTCATCTTTTTACTAATCTCCACAATTATGGAGATTTATATTCAGAACTGGATACTATTCCTAGAGATACCACGACTTCTGCCAGAAGATGCTGCACATTGGAGTGAGCAGCGCCAAAACAAAAGGAATTTGAACCAGATTGTTTTTGCTCTCTTATGTACCTGTTTCGTAGTGTAATGTGTAACTTGTAGTAATATTTGAATAGACGTTAATAATATATTACTTTATATACAAAAGAGTGCAGTCTATTTTAGTGTGGCTAATTAATTTAATGGAACAGTTTTGTTGCAGCTAAAGTGAAATGTTCAATGCACCAGCTCATTGGAACAATAGAAAAGGTGCATCGATTTTTTGATATTCTTAATGAATAATTACTTACCAAATCTGAATTAAAACAAAAAAAATTGTTTCGTGACATGGCATTCCTGCTGGAATATTAACTTATGCTTTAAATTTAAAAATATAAATATATACGAGATTGAACTGATATATTTGAACCTATTTTGACTATCCTACTTGATAAATTTGATTTTGATAGTTACAATAAAATAGCCACCAAAAACTCTGAACTCATTCAGTTATGCAAAAAGAAGTGCACAATATTAAGAACATCGGTTACTAAACTCATTTCTAAAATTGAAGTAGAAATTTAGAAAACAGAAGTAACTGCTGAAGAGAGCAAAACTGAACTTCACATAGAACAATTAAACAATAAATTCTATTCTCTTAAATTAGTTGATTCTGATTTAGAAAAGCTATTAAAACCTGAGGATCTATATAAATAATTAAGAGTCAACTGAAGAATACTGTGAAAAAATTATAACATGGAAATTCAAAGAAAATAAATATTTGCGAAGTTTGAATCAAAATTAAAAGTATTTGCAAATTTCTCAATTCCCCCCCCCCAACCATTCAGCACTTGAAATGGATGTTAAACATCAAACAATCAATGTCAAACTACCGAAGATAACGAGCCCAAAATTTTCTGGAAAAATAAATGAATGGCTTACATTCTGGAAGTCTTACAAGATATCGATACATAATAACACATCTCTAGACAACGTCAGTAATTGTAATTATTTAAAAGCCCATTGAAGTGGAACAGCTTTGGAAACTATCGGCAGTTTTTCTATTTCTCATGAAAATTATGTTAAAGCTATTAATTTGTGGGAACACAGATTTAGCAGAAAAGGAACTTTAATTAACACCCACATGAGTAAGTTATTAGAAATTCCTTCACTTAAGTGTTCAAGTGACATAAAAAGTTTTCACAATTGTTTGAAAAAATTCAAATTCATATCAGAAGCTTATAATCATTAGGTATTTCATCAGATACTTTTATCACTTTAATATCCTCTGTAATTCTTAAATCACTGCCAAAAGACTTAGTATTTGAATTTAATAAAGAAATTGGTACTTTTCCATTTCGCTGGCGCAAGCGATAAAGTTGCCAAAAATGAAATAGCCGATGCCAAACGGAATATGTGATTTACTGTGTGTTTTCGCCAATAAATTCTGCTTGGCGAGATTTGCGCCGGCGAAATGGAAAAGTACCAA
>BMAW01002856.1:0-72681 GCA_019974015.1 Nephila pilipes | reverse complement strand
GGAAAAGTACGTTTTTTTAAAAAACTGTTTACTTGGTCCATTTCTTTCAACTATCATAAACATTTAAAATATCAGTTCTTGTCTATTTTAGCAGCACCCAATGATTAATCGCCAAGTGACTAAGAAATATTGCCAAGGAAGTTGTATCAAAAGATAGGCTTCATAAGTTTGGCGTAATCATAATTTGACAGCCGCCGCTAAAACAGACAAGTACCAAAGTATCCTACAATAATAGTAATAATTATAAAGATACTAAGAAGCATGAAATAATTATTTTTTCTTAAGATTCAAGCCTTGCCATAAGCATGTTAAATGAACTTTACATAATGGACATTACACTTGGAAATTTTTTTTTGTTTTGACATATTTTCCTTTACTAATTTTAAGAGCTTTCTATATAACTTGGAAAAATGATGATGCAAAAAGAGTTTCGATAAAATTAACGTTCAGTACTGAGCCAAAAACTTTATGAAAGAAATCAGCCAAAATGAATTTCTTTTCATGGGAAAATACTATCCGAGCCACTGTTTATCATCCCATTGTCAATAATTAAAAAGGTAATAACTTAACAATTAAAAATAAATCTCAAAGTTTTGAAACAAACAAATCCATGACAAATCAATTGTTTCTTAAAATTAATTTCAATTTCATTAAACAATTAAGAAAATTGTTCAAAACTACAATAAAAGACGAAAAAATCATGCGGAGAAATACTTCATAGCTATCATTTACATTTGAGTCTTGCGTATTCCGGTAACAAATAACATTCACATTCCTAGAGATTTCAATCGGCGAACAATGAATAAAATGTGACAGATCAATGATTTAAAATTGAAAGAATGTTTACATTAGACAGAAAATTTCCAATTTTTTTAATTATTAAAAAAAAGGAAATCAATTTAAAAAAAAGAATTTCAGTCTTGATTTTTCGTTATGAAGCAATATATTTACAACAAATCATCAAGAAAGAAAAATTTCACATTTCTTACCCGATTACATGTGCCCTCCAGAAAAGTTGAGGTGTCTACAGCTAAAAAAAAAAAGAAGAGAAAAATTGGGTGTTGGTTTCACTTCACTTCCAATACCTAATTAATTCCATGTATCAATGGATCAAGCGTTTCACAAAAAAAATCATATACTTTGAATATCATTTAAATAAATGCAGCTTATAAAATAGAAAAGAACGCTCTATCATATTCAAAAAATTATATTCAGTTAAAGGACTCTTGCCCTACGATTCAGTGGACAGTAGAAATGAAATTGATCAATCCATTACCTTTATCGATTGAATGACGATTAAAAAAACATTGTAATTTTTGCAACCTGTTGATATCATAGAGGATAATGTTAGTATCAGAGAAAAATAAAATTTTATAAATTACAAAGCAAACTTGCAGTTTCACCCCTTCCTACAAAAAAAAAAAAAAAAAAAAACCCAGAATCCGTTAACTTAGTTCCTGGCAATATTTTCATTTTGTCAAAATAACGGAATACAGTTAACTTCTATAAGTACTTGTAGATTTCTAGTTTCATTTTAGATGCATGAACGTTTCGTATTTCGTTGAAATGCTTAAAGCCATGGCTTTTTGTCAAGATATAAACACGGATAGTGCTTTATTTTTAAGTTGTAGATTATATGATTATATAAAATACTCTCATACTTCAAGAATAGCTTCATTTCATCTCATAGATTGCCGAATTAAATCTGAGACTAAGGATTTCCTTGATGAATTAAAGTTAGATCTTAGAAATATCATTTGTGATTTATTCAAACGAAATGCTGAAGTTGATATTTATATTCGAGAGTTGAAAAAAGTTCCTCTCAACCGACCATTTCATCCTTTAAAAGTTGCTAAAGGGCAAAATGTTTGCAGTCGATGTGAGAAAACATTTACTGTACGTATTAACCAATTCAGATTAAATGATTTACGACCTGATATAATTCAGTTCAGAAAAGACATTGCTGGAAAGAAGTTCTCTGACCATCCTTCTGTTAATTATCTGAATCTCATAGATTACTCATGGAAAGCATATAATTTTGTCCCACATGTTATGCTAGAAAAATATGTAAATTATATTCTTTCTTATCTACTTGTGACAGTTGACAGAGACATAAAGGCTATACCTATGAAATTTTTGCCTCTTGTATTGCCGAAACTCATCACTGTGTTGAAATTATTAAATATGGAATCCACATCTACAGCTTCATCAAATTTTTATTACCAGATCATAGATTCAATCCTTGAAAAATATTATGATGAACCAATGTCGCTTTTACACATTTGGAAGTCGTTATTCTCTTTCGAAAAGTTCATTGTTTGTGCTTTTGAGAAATTAACTGATCATTTGCCTTATCGAAGCAACGAGAAACTGAAATGGGCCCTAGTAATGGCTAGTTTTTTAAGATTTGACTTTTATGGTGCTTGGATGCGAGGCAGTAAATTAAGAAACTTTTCAAATTGTCCCGTATCATCAGCTTTGTTGACTGGAAACTATGAGCAAATGAAACTTCTTCTAGAATATGGCTTTTTGCAAAATTATCGCCCCCTTGCTAGATATAACGTCTTTTTACGGCAATTGTAAGTTTGATATTTGATATTGATTTTTCTTTTGCTGAATTGTATATAAACTATCTTAACATGATATTAAATTGGAAAAGCCATCGTATTAAATTTATAAAGATTTAATATTTTGGTATTCTTCCTTTATTGTGGTGCCAACTGTTAGCTCAGCACTTTTTGTAGTCAAAAATAAGAATAGGTAATAAGGTGAATTCAAAATATCAAAATTTGACTTGAAAAATATAGTACAAAAATATTTATTAATGTATTATATCAGGCCTACATAAAAAAAAATTCTTTTAGGAAAGCAATTAAAAATATTAAAGCATAATTAGATAAAAAAAAAAGTCTGATACATATATGTTTATTGGAATTATAATTTTGGAGAAATTTTAATTTGAACTGGCCGTATGATATTGTTGCCTGTTTACCTAGCATAGTGGTCATGGTCGTGGACTCTTGACTGTCTGTTTTCGTTGTGTCGCGAGTTCGACCCCTGATACCTTTAAAGACCTGCCATGTAGCCCGACTAAAATACATTAAATATTTTGAGGCTTTAAGTTCTGTTGGCGTGGTGTGAAAATATGGTGAGGAAGGTGTCAACTCGGTCGTTGCCCACATAACTTATCTGATGTCTAGCACCAACAGCCTTCGTGCTGCTTCTAGTGTGATGTTATTAAAAGCAATCATAAAATTTAATTTGCATAAAATTGCAAATTAAATTCAATTAAATACAAATCTAAATAATGATAAGCAATGCCTCTCTGACACTTATTGTGTCATTTTAAAACTGCCTGACTAGCACTTTACTTTTTCAGTATAATATCTAGTATCAGGGTCTGGGAAATTGTAACTGTGATTGACAATAAAATGCTTGTAGTGGGCATTCATCAATCCTTTTGTTTTGTATGCTTTCCAGCTATCTGAAAAAATCATGCTGCTATCAGCAATGTTTTCCTGAATTGCAATCATTGTTTCTTACCCAGTTATAGAGAACAGCATAAAAGTAACCAAAAAAGAAAGAAATCCAAATAAAATTAAAAGAATTAAGGATCAGAAATAGAATTTTTTTTAGAGAGAAACAGAGTTCTTCACTTGAAATTTTATGCATTTTTAGTTTGACTATAACAAATAAATTCTTTTAAAATATCTAGAAATATTTGTTATTGGTTGCATAAGTAAAGTATGTTAAGCTTGTAATAGGTACGTCTTTTATCTAAAAGTGTATTTACAGGTAAAATATTCAAAGTTTTTATTTTGTCATAATTTTTCCATCTAAATCACTTGAAATTTATATCCAATCCTAAATATTGAAAAAATTTCAGAAAATTAAAGATAAAATTTCAAAAAAGTAAGAAATTACCAGTGTACTGTAAAGTAAGAAATTTCCAATTTCTTCTGTGATATGCTTACTACAACTAAAAACATAAAAAAAAAAAAGGCAAATAATAGAGTAATCTAAATTTAGTTTTAATTTGCATGCTCAGGGTTTTTCTGAATTCTTAGCTTCCAATAATGGTTGCTTGAAAGGTATGTTCATATCAATCAAAATTTACCAAGCCCTGATTGCTGAAGGAGGACAATGTCACATCTGTCATGTAGTTTGTTTAGGTATAAACAGTGATGGCTCTGTTACTTGAATCTCACAATACTGTGGTGATGTATATGGTGTTATTTAGTGATGGGATCACTGAAGAAAATCTGAAAGAAAAAAAAATTAAATCAAAGTAGTAGTAGTAGTAATATTTTGTGTTCTCAAGTATTTATTATTTCCTTTATCTTAGCGAGTTAATATGAATTTGATTACTCTTATTGGTATAATTAAGGAATTCAAAGTAATTCTCTATACTGACTTCTTCAGAGAATATACTCACTACTTCTAGCTTATACGTCTTTTATGTTTTTCCTTCTGATAAGTATGGGCATCACTCAAGTGAAGCAACCTAGTGATCTTTTTCCATTCCCATGGGGTTTACTGTCTTTGGTAAACATGATGATGCACATCCAGGATCGCTAGTGATAATTCTGTATTTTTGACCCTCCTTGTTGACCAATTTTTGTCTTTTTTCTATTTCCCCCCAGGTCACAGTTACTCTTTGTTTGGAGCAGCTTAGTCATATCTGGCTCTTGCACCATTAAACTTTACCATCACTCTCTCTCTTTTATGTTTTATATTATTCAAGTTAGCTATATAGCAAGTAAAAGAGCAAATTACCCGTTACATTCCTTTCAATAGGAAATCAACAATTTTTATGCTATCAGTTTGCTATCGGGCAGCTAAGGCATGGTCATGAGCTCGTGACCGCTGTTGTTTCTGTTGAGTTGTGGGTTTGAGTCCTGAAGTCACTGAATACCTGCTGTGTAGTTGGGCTATTGTACATTAAATCTGTTGAAATTCCAAGTTCTTTTATTGTTGTAGTATGGAAATTTGGATAGGGGGTGCTAGTTGAGATGTCATCCATGTCACCTGAACAATGTTCAAAATTTTAAGGTCCATCACCAATAGCTCTCATGTTGCTTCCAAGTGCAATGTTAATACACTAACAACTGTTTGGTGGCAGGGTCTTTTTGTATCAATTATTGTTGCTTGTTTCGGTTCACTATAATAAAATTTTATCACTTTCCCTTTTATGATATGAAATTAAATTTTTACAGAATATTCCAATTTGAATGGGTGCTCTGAATTCTGTAAAATTTATTTAATTTCTTAAAAGGTTAAATGTCTTTTATAATTGGTGAATTTTAATTTTCTTTATATTATTTTATACTTAGTTTCAAAGAATATATTAATTTTTAAAGTAATTTGCAATTTTATTCATTTTTCACATAGAAGTATCAACTTCATAATTTTTTTTTGAGAAAAATACTTATATGTTTTACTGTATTATGTTTATTATCATTTTCTTACTAACTAATGTTAATTATTTGATTTGAAGATGATGTGTATCACAAAATAAATTAAATCTAATGTATGAATTCAGTTTGTGTGACTTAGAACTAAAAAGTATAGTGAAATCAAGATGAATATTTATTTAATTTTATATTGAATTAAATCTAATGTATGAAAAATTAGTATGTGTGGCATAGAATTAAAAATATAGGGGAATCACATGATGATTATTTAATACATTCTTAAATTCATGAATAAAAACCAATCTTAAAATATTTTTCTGCATTATTAAATGTGTTTGATTTACTGAAGGTTTAAATGTTATTGAAAATTTAAATGTTACTGATTAACTCTGATTGTTTTCTCATCTTATAATGAAATTTTACAAAGTAAAAAGTAATGTTTGATAAAATATCTTAAATTATTGGAAGAATTATTTAACTATTAATGTTTTTGTTAAGTGTATTAATTAAAAATTTATGTTTTGTAGAAATCGAGCTAATTTATTGACTGACTTGATGTTGGGTCCCGCTTTTGAACAAGCTTCATTTGAGAGTGATCCAATAGTACTTGAAGTGCTAATGTATCTGGTTGTGCGGTTTATTTTCATAAGAGCGAATAAAACCATCCTATATTCAGAAATGGATAAATGCTTTTATCTTTTGTGGACCATGATTCCTAATCCTTTTGTGACAAAGCAGCAGCTAATAGAAGAAAAGAATCTTTTGTTTTTACCATTTCGTAATAATCGTACAATATCGGATTTGAAAGAAATAATTGACTATGTCATCAATTCTTATGATGAGATGGCTTTTGGCCCAGTACATGTTTATGAACCACGATCTCTTCATCACTTGAGCAGATGCCGTATTCGAAAGGCTTTAATGGCAGCTCGTAACCTCCCTCATGGTGTGAGACAGCTGCAGATTCCAAAAAATCTGCAGGCATATTTACTTCCTCAAAGTGCAAAGAATGCTTTTGTCAAAGTATTTTTTTAGAAAGTGATTCATAATTGATTGATTTCATAATTGATTTGAAATACTGTGTGCTGTATCTTTTGTTATTGAAGTAACAGAAATCAACAATGTTTTTATAAGTTTAGTGCTTTACTTAAGCTATAAGTTTTAATAGGTTGTGCATTCAAAGAAATAATGATTTTTGAAACTGTATTATCTTTAAGGCTATTTAAATAGAAGTACTAGAGCCTTTTGGAAGATTTACAACTCATCATTTTGATCACACTATGTATTTTCATACTTCATTTTTAAATGTTGGAGGCAGTCTCAAATATCTTAAATCCTCATTCTCTGCTTAGGAGTGATATGGTCTTGATGCCTTATGCTGGCTATTATAGCTTTTTTTAGTTTTATTTTTAAATAATGTTTCTTTTAATAATCTTTATAAAGTTTCATAATTTTTTTCATGGATATATTAAATGTCAAATGATGTTCCTCATCTACAAAATTTCTATTGAAATGTATTCAATTGTTTTTCTTTTTTATTTTTCTGCTGTATTAATTTTATTTGAAGATGTTTTTATATTATTTATCGAAGCATAATTTGTGAAGTTTACATTTAACTATAAAGCTGTAAGTTAACTAATTGTTAGCTTTATGGCAGTGAAGTAAAATTTATGTATTTGTGTGTGTAAAAATTTCCAAAAATGTATTTTGAGTGTTTAATAACTCTACAATTTCCATAAAAATAGTAATATTTCAAACATGCAATTTTTCAAAAGATTGTGTGTCTCATATGAATAGGGAGGATATTTTTGTTTCATATTATTAATGTATTATGAATATGTTTGTAAATATTTCCGATTTATTTAATAATTATATATAATAAGTCATTTTTTGGAAATATTAACTTTTAAATTATAATTTAGTTTCAGTAATCATGCTTTTTTTTTCATTATTTTATATTGCTTAAAACTATATATTTGATAAATGAACGATAGTTATGTGCTAAAAGTTTTAACTTTGGGACTTACTGCTTATATTATAATTTTTATTTTTTGATTATTTAATCTACAGCATCAAAATTTCTTAGCAAATATTATTTAACTTTATTAGAAAGTATGCCAAAGATATTAATTTGCAATTTTTATCTGAGTTTAGAAATCATGCATATATAACTACCTAAATATTTAAACAATTTTTCAAAAATTTCTTAATTGGATGTTGGATTAAAAAAACGGAAGGAATAATATTTTTCATGATTAAAATTTTTACAAAATTATAAAAGTTCTTGTGTAAAGTTCTGTGGACCATGAAAGGTGGCTTAATTTCCAGTTGACTGTGAAAATTGATGAAATTTCTTCCAAACATACACCAATCATTATGTCACTCAAAAATCCTGCATTACATTTCAGATAACAATGAATGGGCCCTTTCCATTGTGAATTGATGTCACATTAATTCATCTATGTATAAAAATACTCTTCTGCATTCTGTTCTGTAATAAGCAGGTTCTGTAATAGGCAGGTTTTTATCATCTTTTCCAAAATGCGAGATGAAACAGAGAAATGGAAATTAATGATTGTAGTTGGTAGAATTCGTGTTTAAAATAATAGCTGAACAAGGTTATATAAAACCATGTTTCACTTCACATCTTTTGGTGAATCACATCCTTTTAGAGCGAAATAGGAAAAACCATATTTGATTTCTCACTTTTTATTGGCACAATATTGCATGATTTTGCAAAGCTTTTCATTATTAATGGAATGTTTTATCATTTGACAAAATTTGTCTGTGTTTAGAAAAATATGGTTGATGGATTTTACACAAGCACCAAAATTAAATTAAGTGTGATACCTTTTTTTTTTTAAAAAGGGAAAGGAGGGGGGGGGGAGGGGCATGCGAAATTATTTTAATCTAAACAAATCAAAATATTAAGAGCATATTTTACTTTTTTACATTTAAAAAAAGTTCAGTTTTCAGTCTATTGCTATATTTATGCGTTCCATTAAATAACTGTAATTAAAATGAAAAGGGACTTGTTATGTTCAAAATATTGGAAGTATTTTGTTGAGTAATCAGTAATAGGAAATATTTACATTGATAAATTTTTATTATGCATATGTGCATATCTATCTGCATTTTTTTAAACAATAATTCTCAAACTATTAAATTAATGCCTCAGTATTTATAGAAGATTTATGAGCAACTGAATGAATATAAATGAAAAAAAAAAAATAAATAATTCCTGAAAAAAAAAAATCTGAAACCAAAAAAGTCTGAAAAGCATAATTTTGTGAATAAAGTTGGAAATTACTCATGCAGTTATAATATATCAAGATAATACACAAAAATAATTTTGAAATTCTATATACATTTGTCATTATGCTCTACCCAAACTCTTTTTTGCAATGATTTTAGAAAATTAATCATATAATCAATATTGCAAAAGAGAATATAGGAGTATTGTAATTTAGTGGCTGAGTCATGAATTTTTTAACCTATAGATCAAAGATTAGAGTCTTGATTCCATCTAAGAGACATAATTTCTAATTTTGAATTTTTTCTAAAGCTTAAGGAAGCTAATAGTAGACCTGTTTAGTGTGATGACCATTTTGCATAAATTTTTAGAAGCCATATTATCATTTGACCTTTTAGGGGCTTGCCCTCTTTAATTAAGTACTAGATTTATGATCCTGAGTGATCTTTCCTTTCTTCAAAGGAGTTTGCTGTCTTTATAAACATGGGTGGACATGATCTTAGGGTATCCTAGCAATGTTTATCTATTTTTGACTTATCTTCTAATCATTCTATCTTTACTCTTCTACTTTTCTTGAATTTACTGAGGTTAGATTATAAGTGCACACTTTTTTTTTTGTTGCCAGAAATCGACCAGTGTTTTGCTTATCTTGACTGGAGACCTATATATACCAATTAAATCAAGCGATCTTAACCCTATTGTGATTGCAAATTTATTAAACTGCATCGAGTTTCTATGATAGATTTTTTAAAAAATTTTAAATTTATTCTTCACAGATTTATATATATTTTGGAGAAAAACATCAACTGTTTTAAAAAGAGGTCCCCCCCCGCCTTTATTTATTACTATCAACAGCTACAAAATAAAAGTTTGAGAACTTGTGCTTAAAAGATAATCTGCATCCACCCCTCTTCCTAATAAGAATTCATAGAATTGTATTTAATGCACAATGTCTTAGTTAATGGCATTATTAGATTCAGGTAATTGATACTTTTTTCTTTTGCAAGTAAAACCTGTTTCAGAAAAACTCTTCCGTATATTTATTACGTTTGCTTGTTGTTTTAGAATGTATTTCTTTAAAAATGTTATTGTGTATGTTATTGTTTTTATAAGTTTATTGTTTGTACAATCTGTTTTATTCGTATTGGTGCTCAATGTAATGTAAACTGTTAATATGTAAATTGTATGGTATGCATTAGACTATTTTAGTGTACAAAATAATATATTTGTCTTGTTATTAATTTTTGGAATGTAATTTTATTGATCAGAAAAAAATAAATGATTGCTCTTCATTCTTAAAATTAGTGTTTCATGTTCTGTTGGTCATATATGAAAATACTTATAAAAAAGGTTTAATTGTTATCAATTAAACAATTTTTAAAAAATTAACTTTTATTTATGAGAAGTATTGTAACATGAGCAATTACAGTAATACATAATTATCTGTGGCTGCAATAAATTTTTTAAGATTGTCTTTGCCTTGTAAAATTGTGAAAGGTCAAGTGAGATATTTCTGCTTTACATAAATTTTGAGATCAAGTTTCAGGATTTTACCTTTTAGAAGTACGATCTTCTTGGAATCCAAGTACACTTGCACTGGATACCATTTTTTGCAGAGGTCATTTCCTTTCCCATTAGTCAGGGTGATCAGTGAGCAATAACTGCAATATTAATATCTAGAGGTGTGACCACTTTCATTACACACAAATGTTTTGGAGCAGGAGGAGTGACGAGAGATCTCGATGAAACATTCATTGAAATTAATGTGTCCACAGATATTATTTTGAATAGCAAATGTAAATGGAGCAAACACTGTATTTTATTGCTAATATAATCTATGTAATTTAAATGAATTAAAAATATCTTGTTTATAGCAATTTGGTGTTCTATTATTTATTGCAACCTGAACAACCAGTGCATATATATATAGAAGCAAAATCTATTGGATTTCTAATTAGATCATACACACTCTATTTTATTCGGCATAGGATCCGTGTGGTGACCGGGGATGACAGAATAGTCCCATTGTAGCTCATACATGTCGTAAAAAGCGACTAAAATAGATACCCAGCGTCTGGGGGTATAGCCAGGCACCCTACCCCTGGGGATTATATCAGGGAACCTCGGGGACTTGCCTTCGTTAGGTAAGTAGGGGCATCATGACCCCGAGGCACCCTAGTGATCTTTTTCTTTCCCATGGGGTTTACTGCCTGTGGTAAACACGTGTGACGAACCCCCTGGTTACCCTAGCGATCCTTCTCTATTTTCGACACTTCTTGTCAACCAAATTTTCTTTTCTTCAATTTCTTCTCGTTTAGACCATACTTAAATATTGTTTGGTGCAGCATAGCCATATATGGCTCCTGCGCCAATAAACTTTACTTTCTCACTTGACCCTTCTTGTCGATCAATCTTTTTTCATTGTTTTACCATCTAGATCATAGATTTGCCTTGTTTGGCGCAGTATGGCCACGTCTGATTCTCTTGCGCCAATAAAACTTCACTATCATCATCATCATTTATTCGGCATAGAGTATTTTTTATGTTATTCTATCTTATTTTAATTCAATTTATAAATTCAATAGTCCTTTATGCATTGAGGTAAGGCATTGCAGTTCTACAATTGTTTTTAAAATTTAATGATTCATTATAAACATCTATGTCTAAATCAGCATAAACTCTGAATAATAATGTAAAGCATTCCTGTTGGAAAAAAAAAAATCAAGTTTAGGCTAATGTTAAAGGTAGTCTTATATTGTTAGTGTAGTGCATTTGAGAAGTATTTCTAAAAAATCATAAAATGAATGTTATTCACTAAAACCAAGAAAAATATTTAATTAAATAAAGAACCTTTATAAATATTTTGCACTTTTCAATACAAAGACGAAGGAATATGTGGGGGTCCCTTGATTTCTTCTCTTTGAAAATATTCACAATTTTAATATTTTTTTTAAAAAATTGACTTAAATTATTTGGGCAACATTTTATTTTTACTTGTAGCAGTATTGTATGTAATTTCTTTCTTGAAAATATGTCATGTAATGCTTTTTAAAATTGATTAGGGTACTAGCTATACCCGGCCATGCTTTGCTGTAATTCAGTCTGGTTTAATGGAAAAGAGAAAGCGCATGTTTCTAATTTGTTTAATTTCACAATGCAATATTACACAGTATATGTTTTTTTTGTTCTATTGTCTGAGCGAATATAGATAGTCTGGTTTGCCGTCTGTAGAGCACGAAATTTATAAATGTCCATATGAAAAAAAATTCGTGTCTAAATCTAAACCGCACAATTCTAAAGATTGGCCCAGTGTTTTATTGATGGTGATGGCAAACGCTAATCGAATTGGGAATTGCAATCTCTTAAATTGAAATGGCATATCTGTTGGAATCATGGGAATGCGAGGAATTAAGACATCTTCACCTTAGAAAGATCCTGCCAAAGCTGTTGTTGCTTTAACGACCTTGCTGATTTACTTTTTTTATTGCAACCGCGTGCCGTTACAAAGCTTTGGCTGATTGATATTTCGCAACATGATAATTGACAGGTTGATTTTTATTTGTAGTACGTGCGATGGCACCCTGGTAGATTCAAGTGAATTCAAAAATTCTGTTGGATAATTTACCGCTTCATCTGCTTCCCAATAGAGTCGACGGACTTGTATGCGACTGTTTCGTTTTGAATGTGAGATTGAATAACATTCTTAAGTTCGTAGACATCTTTGTTCTTGGCCGCAAGAATAGCTCATTCACTCAGCCTATCCGGATTTTTAAAATTGGTTTGAATATTGGGAAATACTTTTTCAACCAATTTTTCTTTTGACGTTATTAAACTGCAGAAGTTATGAGGCAATGAAATTTGTCCTCAAGTCGCATCAACCGGCACCTTTCCGTTCCTAATTTCCAGCAATTGATGCAAGAATATCTCGGCTAGTCGATCGTTTTGCAATAAGACACGCATATTTGTAGTTAATTTCAACGTCTTTGCGTATTGCCACAATGAAATGCATTCCAGGTAAGCATTTATTTCGTTTGCTGTTGCCGATTGAGGAATTACAAGGTAATGTTTGCCTGAAATCTCCTGCAAGTAATAATACGTCACCAAATCGTCTGATGTTTCTAAGCAAATTTTGCAATGATCGGTTAAAGGGACTCGAACGATTTTTTGTGCGCCATCGTGTATTCATTCTAAACAGTAAGTTTGCATTTCTGCAATACTATTCCCTTGCCGGATGCTTTGGAAATGTTGCACATGGGAGTTTCAATAAATTGCATATTGCAGTGGAATGCGCAGTTCTTCAATCTTGTAGCAATTGTGGACTACGCAAGAGCTTAGGCTATGCCATTTTAGGATGGAATTGCTGCTAGAATCGATCTGATTAGGAACGTTTTATCAGTTCTACCTGGCGCATCTAAGAAGATGATTTCTCAAACCCGGTTATTAATTCTTTGCATTACTTGATCGTAAGTGCCCTTTTGCTCAAGCGTTAGCTTAGGAGAGTATTTGATTGCACATACAACAAAATATCACCCATGATTTAATTTTTTTTCACGACGCCATTCTACATCGAATGAAGCAGTAACAGATCGATTCGGTGATTTCATTCCCAATTCTCTGAGAACTTTGTTCGCAATTTCTAAGTGCAAATCTTCAATCATTATCAACTCTTCATTGTAGCTTTCTGCTGTGAAATCCATGTTCATATTTGAACTTTTCTAGCGTATTCGGAGGAAAATATCTGCATCCATATACGATTTATTTTTCTCCTATAACTCTGTTGGAGATGAAGGAAAGTAAGTAATTACAAACAATGCATGCATGTGATTTGGATGTGACTCCGATAGTGGAGCTATTCACACCGTTGCTGTAGAAACCTTATATCTCCTTTTACAGAGAGAGGGAGCCAACTTTCAGAAGACTCGACTCTCTATGTCACTTGCTGACGGCTATAAGTCTGAGGGGGAAGTCTGCACAACAAGTGTAGTTATTAGACTTGAAGGACGCGTCATCCGCACACCACTAATAGTTTTGCCTTATGCTAAAGGAAGCCGAACACTTTTGGGGATGAACTTTTTACAAAACGCTGGAATTGTTCGGAACCTGAAACACCACAACTGGTTCTGTAGTGACTCACCCCATCGAACGTATGATTTTGTTAAAGAAGTAATTATCCAAGAAGTCCAAAGCCGACCCAACCTTGAGGATAATACATGCTAACTGCGCGGTGACGAAGGCAAATGTCTGGCGCTTGAGCAGAGAAATGAATTAGGAACATTACTAAATATGTACGGAATTGTCTTTGAACCAGGGGGAGAGCTCATTCCCTTCATGGAACACTGGAGACAGTCCTCCCTGTTTCTGTGCCACTCTATAGGTTATTACCAGCAAAGAAAGAGCTACTAAAGAAAGAACTTGATAAACTTTTGAAACAGAACATCATAGAAGAGTGTGAATCCCCGTATGCTGCGCCAGTGGTGCTCGTTCCCAAAACGAACTGGGCCGCGGTAGCCTAGTGGTCAAGGTCGTGGACTAGCGGCCGGCGGTTTTCGTTCAGTCGCGGGTTCGATCCTTGGCCGCCAAAGACCCGCCGTGTAGCCGGGGCTGATGCACGTTAAATCTGTTCGGGGCCCAAAGTCCTCCCGTTGGCGTGGTGTGGATGAGGAGAGGGGGGTGCCAGCTCAGGTGTCGTCCTCGTCACTTGACCGTGGTTCAAAATTACGAGGTCCGTCGCCAATAGCCCTCGTGTTGCTTCTAGTGCGATGTTAATCTAAACTAAACTAAAAAAAAACTCCCAAAACGAACTGGAAAAAGCGTCTTTGTATCGATTATAGAGGTCTTAATACGACAGTGTCTAACTCTTATCCATTACCTAGAATTGATGACTTACTTCACGAAGCGAAGCATACACCTTTTATGACAACTATAGATTTACGATCATGTTACCACCAGGTGAATGTCCGTGTTTCTGACAGAGACAAAACAGTATTTGTCCATTTGGAATTTTCAAAACCTTCAAATACCTTTGGCTTGAAAATTGTCCCAGTCACATTTCAGAGACTGATTGACAAGTTTTACAGTGGCCTAAGTGACACTCTCATACTTTCTTACCTCTACGATATCATAATATACATGGCATAAGGAGTGTCATCCAAAATGATAACTTTGTAGCCAAGATTACTCCATATATAAAATGATTTGCCAACTTTACAATACAAATAAAGGATCATGTAGAATCTAAATAGGACTATCGTAAATAATATGCTGATAAAAATCGCAGGCCTGGCTACAAATTCGGCGTAGTTGACAGGGTTTGGGTTAACAAACATCCTTTGAGTAGTTCTGCACGACAAAGAACAATAAAGTTTATCCCACGCAGAGATGGTTCCTATGTTATTCTCAACCAACGATCTACTACATTTGAGGTGGCCAATCCTGATGTTCCTATTGGGGTTTATCACACCTCAGCATTACGTTCTTATTAAGGTCCATCAACTAAGCCTCTAACTCCTCTTCGTAAAAGAGGCAGGCAAAGAAAAACTCTTCTTGGCTCCTCGCCGAGGCAGCATCAGTGCCAGAGGGGGAGATTGTAACAGTCATCATGACAATAATAGGACTGCTAACGCTACCTGTGAGGACTTTGAAAAGGAGAGATTTCTTCCCAAACTCTAGTTGTTGTGCGTGTGTATGCATGTTGTGTGTGAAAATGTCTTATATATATTTCATATAAGTATTACTATGATGTATTCGTGTGCTGTGAACCCAAAAATAAAATGCTTTTCATCAACTAAAAGGTCGAGATCTTCATTCAATTGTCCAAAAAGCAGCTCACTCACGTATGCGAAGTCACAGTTTTTCATTAATGCCCAAAAGGCGAAAAATATTCATGATGTTGTTTCTGTCCCCTTCCAGGATTTCCAAATTTATTGTTTCAAGGCTATTGAGGTGCATAGGAGAAAAGTTATTATTTGATATTTGAGATATAAAAAATTTATTTGCTAATCGTTTTATTTTTTTAGACAGAATTTTCATCTTTAGCCATTTGTAAGAACAGGATATTTGGGGTCCATTGCGGAAGTCCAAAGGCAATTCTAATAACTTTTGTTTGTATAATATCGAAATATCTGAGCTGATTATCAGACCATTTATTCATGATATGACAGGTGTAATAAAAATTACTGCATATATTATTGTAGTTAATTTAATAAGATGTTCAGCTCTTGAGCCATAGTATTTATATGGCATGCCTTTAAGGTCAATAATTTTTTTTAAAGTTTTATTTTTCGTTTGATTTATCATAAAAATATTTTACTTTCATTTAGAAAATATACTCCCAAATATTTAATGGAGGATTGTCATGGGAGTGGATACAACCTCTCCATCAGATTTGAAATGATCTGTATGATAAAAAATTGTGTATCCGAAGCGCTATTTTTACTGTAATACCTAGTTGAAGACATTTATAAATAAGGCCATTTGAATACACTGAATCATTAGCACTCTTGATGTCCAACCTAATTCCCCCGAAAAATTTCTTTTACTGTTTAGCATCTGCTAGTATAAGATATGTAAAGGTTCTACAGTCTTTAAACGGAACAAATCCATAATGTTGGGAATGATGTTTTCTTTCTATTTTCAGAAAACAAGAGATGCGCCCAGCTAAAATTCTCTTAAAAGTTTTAGAAAATACAGAAGTTAGAACTTTAGGTCTATATGAAGATATTTTTGTTTTATTTTTGCAAGGTTTTTTTTGAAAAATTGGAAGAATGATTGCATGTTTCCAAGACTTAGGTACTGTCAAATTCTCAAATAAATGTTGAAAATAATCTAGAACAATGGCACATTAATTGTTATTCAAATTTTTGAGGAAAGAAGTTGTAATGTGATCTGCACCTGGAGTAGTGTTTTTGGATGTTGTATAGCCCTATTTAATACCGAGATATAGAACGGTTTATTGTACATTGTTTTCGTTACTGAGTAAATTCAAAGGTAACGGCTTATGGGAAGTATTATTAGATGCATAAAAATTGGCAAACATATTGAATTGAATTTGAGATTCACTAATATATCTATTATTAACTTGATGAATATTTAAATTTGATTCTGGATTTTTGTGAGAAGAAAATTTCTACAAAATGTTGTAGAGTGCTCTTGAATTAGATGTGTATTGTTACATATTGTGTCGCAATATAATGTTACGAAAATTGTCCGGTGTATGTAGGTGAACAATCCGACAAATAGAATACTAGAAAAATAGTAATTTATTCTTTAAATAATAATAAAACAGGAAGCACAGACGACAACAAAATCGTACTTGCACAAATTTGCAGCACTAAATAAACAGCAATCCACAGTTTAAACAAAATCACGCAGTTCGCAAAGCAAGCAAGATAATCGCTTTCACTCCGAAAGACTAATTCACTGACGATCAGCGGCTCTGTGTATTTATACCTTGAAGACCGGATGTGACGTCACATAGAAAGTTCTCTAATGTTTCGGTCCTATTCTGGAAACTTCTCGAAGAAACTAGATTTTACTTGAAGATTCGTGATGCCAATTTTTGTCTCCAAAGTCACCAAATTTATCGCCAAGTTTGTCACCTAGGTCGGGGGTCGAATTCTTGCTTTCTTCCTTTGCGTCCAGATATCCTGTGAATGTCTCTTAGCAACCATATGATCAGTATTGCTGGGAAGCAACATTTCATATTTGTAACAATAATTGCTTTGTCTTTTATATGAGAATTCTTAGCTTGTTTGAATATTGCTTGTATTTATTCCACAGTTGAGGGGAAATATCACGAATGGCCTTTTTCCAGAAAAACTTTTTGAGCTTAAAGAAATTATTACAAGTGTTGTTCCACCATGGTGGAAATGATCTGACTCATAATCGAATTTCTCGAGTATTATTTTTAATTATTTTAGAAATAGTTTCATTTAGTTGTATCTTGTCATCCGTTTTACAAATTGCTTATCCTGCTTGATTAAAGAGAATTCTGTAACGATGGAGCAATGGTCGCTTTCAAAGGAGCAATTTTAAACATAGGTATTAGTGTGGCCTAAATAAATTGATGAAGATATCGTAACTAAGATCCATTAGAGAAGCTGTACTAATGAAATATTTAATCCTCTTGGAGAGCAGATATTAATTATATAGAAAGATATATTTCTCATTTTGACTAAAAGCATTTCTATATCTTGAGTTTGCACTATTTGAGTAGGAATTTATCGTTCAGAAATATTCTTCGGAACTGCTGTTAACAGTCCTTCTCCGGGTCTGTCTGTTTTGTCTAATTTGAAAATCATTTTATTTGGAAATTGAGCCTGTCCTCGTCTTTTAAAAAAGTTTCCTGAAGCAGGCAAAAATCTGCTGGTGAGAAGGGAGAGATATTCGACCAAATAGATTTATTTTTGAGATCTCTATAGTTTCATTGTAAAAAGCTCATAAATGAAAGAGAAAAAAAAGGGAAAATTTAATAACTCCTTCCTTCCTTCAAAAATATATCGCAAAATTATAAGAGAATGCAAATTAAAATTAAAAAATGCCGTTTGTTTTTTCTATACAGTTTGAAAGGAATTTAACATTTTTTCAAATTTTTGATCCAAAATTTCCTGCATATTATCAGCTTGTAAATTATTTCTTAATACCGTTGAATAATTCTTAGTATTAGTTGCTCGAAATCGTCGTCTGGCTTCCAGTAGTGTTAAGTGTTGCTTGCTTTTCAATTCCAATATTTGCTTTTCTTTAATATATATAGGACATTGTGGAAAGTTAGCTAGAGGATTTCCCCTGCAATTGATGCAACTTTTATTAGCTGTACATTCTCCTGTATGAGATGTACCGCAATTTAAGCAAGTTTCAGATTGTTTACAATATAGAGATTGATGTTGGAAGCTTGTCTAGGTTTATGCATGAAAAGTTGAATATTATGATTTATAAGCCAGAGCTTAATGTTTTCTGGTAATATTGTTCCTAGTATGGTAATCAACTCGGGGAATTTCTGGATTTGTCCCAGTTTTGACAAATCGACTGATCTCTACTATCTCTATATTATTTGTGTTTTGTAATTTAGTGACTAAATTTTCCAGTGATACATTAGTAAGAACTCCGAAGAGGAGAAACCGGGAAGTGATTCCTTCCTATATGCGATTAGTCTAAACTGAGACATTTAATATTTTTCTAATGATATCAATACTTCACACACACAGGGACAGTGGTAAAAAGTTTAATTTTGCCATTTCTGGTAAAGGACATGTTTAGAATGTTCGCATGATTTGTTTTTAATTTCTTTAATAACAATTTAATTTAATTTAATTTCTTTTCTTTGTTTAATAATAGGGAATCAGATTTTCAAATAGAAGAATGCCCTCTGATTGTGCTCCAAAAGAATATTTATCTCGTTTATTTTGTTTTTTTCCCTGCTCATTTTATAAGTTCTTTATCGCTCAATGATGTTTTAAAGTATATATCATATCCTATCTCTGTCATGGTCTCAATAGGAGGTGGCAACTGTTTGTCCATATATTAAGCCACAAACTATGAATGACCCAGTTTGGGTGTATTGGTTACGAAAAAAAGGAAATAAATAAAAGATTATTTTACCGAAATGCTTGTATAACAAAAAAAAAAAAAAAAAAAAAAAAATGATACTCAAGTTCTCTTGTAGACAAAGAATAAAACAAGAAAGAAACTCAAAAAGTTTGAACGAAATTTGTTCTTAAAGTTGAATGGTGCAAGAGCCAGGTATAATTTGCATCTTTACTCCGCCACGATTCCATTTGCTCCTTTCAGGATTGTAAAAAAAATTACCATTCCTCATCGAATCGGAATGGATTCGTAAAATATTTAATACAACGTGTGTTGATTTACGCCCAACAGATGGCGCTATTTTTTAAAAAGTTTATTTTTACCTGTCACTGGTGCGATATCTATGTAAAGTATATAAAAACACTCGCGTATTCGAATTCAGCGCTGTGACAAAATTTCAAAGCAATCGGTGAAGAACTTTCGGAGATTACCGATTTTAAACAAACAAACATTTATATTTTTATTTATATAGGTTGGGGTTCCCAACCAGTGGGTCGCGAATCCCAAGGGGATCGCCTTGGATTTTTTGTGGAGATTGTCAGTTATCCATTTTAATTACAATTAAATTTTAAAATTTAAAGGTAGTAAGTATGATAATAATATACTTAAAGGGATGATTATTTGAAAGAGAAGTGCCGCCAATTTCAATAAGTAATGCTTGATGAAGTAATGCGGTGCTTCTCAACCGATGGTTCGCGAACCTCCAAGGTTTCTTAGAAAAAAAGGAGTTCGCGAAAATAATACAAGTATTGCAATAGCGCAATTTAAAACCTTTAATGTAAAAAAAAAAATAACGGAAAAATAAATTTACATACTCATATTTACTGCTCTGTTATTAAGTCGAAAACTGAAAAATAAAAACACTTTTATTGTACCTGGACAGGTACAATAAAAGTGTTCAGAAATAAGACAAATTTTGAGAAATCGCACCACGAGCACCCAGCATAAGCTACTAAAAAGGAGCTGAGATGGAGTGTCTCTCACAGTGTTTTCTCACGACTTTGACAGTCTGTCCATTAAGTGTCACAATTTCTTTAGAGGATTGTAAAGAAGAAAGCAAGATCAATTTCCTGAGGTAGATATTTTCTCAACTGGATAAGCGCGTTAACAACCGATCGTATAGATGTTTGTAAACCTTGTGTGATTTAGTTTGACATTAGTAGTATGCGACAGTAGCTTTGTTTAGTAAAGTTCTTGTGTAAATAATTTTCATACCATAATTTTATTATGAATTGTTTAGACGAATTTGATAAAAAGCTGGACAAGCAGTTACTTCTTCTACTTCAGCAGCTGAATTCGAAACAACGCAGGGGGATGATACTGAAAGCTGTAGTGAGCAACCATCTCACCTGACTAAAAACAAAGAAACAGTTAATGAACACGATGAGCATAAAAGGACAGAGTGAAAGTATGATAGTGACTATTGGCAAATGTGTTTTTATTTTAATTGGGAAGAGTCTGAACCTAAACTGCTCTGTGTAATCTGCAACGAAGTTTTTGCCAGCAGCAAATTAAAACCATTTCTTCATCTTAGGTATCTTGAAACAAAACACCTGATACATACAAGGATAAACATGTCGAGTATTTTGAATGAAAATAGCTGGTAAGAGAAGGCGTCTCTCTTTCTTGTCAGATTCAAATGAAGATAGTAAAATGGCTTTTGAGGCATCATTTCGAATAAATTATAGAATTGCAAAGCCTGGACAGGAACATACAATGGCAGAAAATTCAATTGGACCATGTATAAAAGATATCACAAATGTATGCTTGAAGAAAAACCAGCAAGTTCATCTGGATCCTTTGTAAAACAGTACAGCGTTGCATAGAATTAATGATTTGGCAAATGATGCAGATAATGTACTTTTGAAGAGAATAAAATAGAGTTATATTGCAATCCAGATTGACAAGTCAACTGTTGTAGCAAATGCTGAAGTTTTGCTTGTCTATATTAGATACATTTTCACGAATTCCATTCTAGAAGTTGTACTATTTGCAAAACATTTGAAAACATATACAACTGGACAAACAATTTTCGATATATTATTTTGAAAAAAATGGGAATAAACTGATCTTATTTTATGGGTGTGTGCTCAGATGATGCAAAATCAATGAGAGGAATACATTCTGGTTTTGTGGCTCAGGTAAAAACGATCAACGTATTCATAGACAAGCATTGACATGTAAGAATGTTGCTCCAGATTTATCTACTACTTTAATTGATGCTGTAAAAATTGTAAATTTTATAAAATCGCATGGTACAAACTGCTGAATATTTTGTGTGTTTTGTGAAGACTTTTGGCATCTTGTTTGAATTGAAATCTGAAGCTCAAGCATTTTTTTTTTTTATCGATCACTCATTTAATTTTCCCAATTGGTTATCTCAATAGTTTTTTTTATCAAAAAATTTAACTAAACTTGAAGAAAAAAAAAATTAAAAGAAATACTTGTGTACATTCAAAACACTTCAATTAACTTTTGATTATTTTCCTAATAGACGCGATATATACCTATCGAACGACTGAATATGTAATCCTTTTCAAGGATATGTACGGTTAGAGACATCTCTAACTTTATTGGGACTTTAACTAACTCTAACTTTAACTAAAGAAAAACTCGTTCAGTTATCTTGTGATAATTCTCTAAAAACTGCTTTTAAAGATCACTCTTTATTGGACTTTTTGGTTCAGTGTACAATTAAGCATACTGTTTCTTCAAAAATGCCATTAAAGTTTTATATTACCCTTTTGTACAACGTATCTAAGAGAGAAAATATTTTCAACAGAAACACTCAATTCTGTTTTTACTCGAACTTCTTCTACACGATTTTGATTTAACACGAATAAGAAGGGAAAAAAAAAAATCTTACTTTTAACATGACTTATTTCGATTTAACGCGATAGACCGAGATTATAAGAAAAGTTTACTTTACTTTTATTTTTATTTCTGTGATATTGGAGACCAGGAATGAAATGCGATTTCCGTTTGTTGGAATTCCCTGAATTTATAACCTCTGTATAGAATTTTGTCTCCTTTTTCTGCAGTGTGTGTTTAGATTTCAAAATCATAACACCTGGGACATTTGTTTTAATTTGACTGAAACACACGCACACGTATCAGACATACCAAAACAAATCTTAGGAAAAAAAAAAAACTTTAAACATATAGCTTTCCCCTCAACACGAAGAACGATGAGATGAGAAAGAGCGAGCCAACGATTAATTCTTTATTTTATTCTATGTTTTGGTCATATGCGTAACGAGGATGAGACATGTATACTTACTAATTTTGCGTTAAAGTCAACAAATGGTAAATTGTAGTTTTAAAATCTTTGTTTTATTAATTATAACCGAAATATTTTTTGGTAGCCTTTACATCATGCCACATAATTCACCTATAACAAATGTGAATTGAAGTATCGGCACCTCAGGAAGTTAGTCCCAATTTTTTGTTCAACAGATTATAGAAAGAATTTCCCGTATTGAGCATGAGGAGCAAGGCATTTCAGGTGATAGGAGCAATACTGCAGTATTTCGTAAACGTGTGCTTTTATTGTCAGAAAATGGCAACAAATAAAATCTTTTTATGTATAACTCATATTACTTTGCCTAATTTTTGTGTTCATGGTTTAATGGCAAGTCTTATTTATTTTCAAATGATAATTTACTTTGTGTGATACATGTGCAATAAATATGAAATAAAATGTTTCATATCTCAAGTAAACTCATGGTTTATTGAACTGTTTTTGCTGATTTTTTAAGTCTAGAACAAATCTTACATTTCCCTCCTCTACACACACTTGCACGATTTTTTATACGTATTCTTCGGGAACATATTTATCGTGCAAAAACAGAATTAGATGTACTTATCTTAAAGATAAATACAGGAACAGATTAAATGCAGAACCTGATCTAAGACTGAAACTGTCAGATATTGAGTCAAATTTCTTTATTCCATCAGACAGCCCTAAATATCCCATTAAGAATGTTTTTTTTTTCGAAATTTAATGTATACTTAACTACGAACAAGTTGGTTTGTTGAGTTAATTTTGTATTACTTTTCTTGCAGTAATCATTTTAGGTTTTATCAATGTTTATACAGTGGTGGCTAAAATTGTGGACACTTTTGGAAATTTTTATGTTTTTTTTTAATTTGGTATGTTTATTAAAAATTTTATGTTTCCAAAAATTGCAAAATCGTATACGTTATCATAAAAAGAGAATTTCATACTGAATTCAATACAAAAACAACATTCAAATGTTTTCAATACATAAAAAGTTATATGTAATTTAAGCTAAGAAATAAATCCAGTTTAAAATGGTTTGTAATGTCTAACTTTCGTAGCTAATCACTGTTCTTATTATGGGAACCAATCAAAAGCTCACAATGGCTTGGGAACCAATCAAATGACTTGTTCCAACTATAACCATGATGCCAGAAGAAGCTGACGTCATGTTTACAGTTGGAATAAGTCATAATTGTGCTTTGTTATGCAGAAAGGGGGGGGGAGAGTGTTTCATATGTTATCAAATTACAAGTAGAATTGTTGTAAAAAATTTTAATATTTAGACAAGAAGCAATGAATCAAATAAAAGAGTAGATTGGACACTTAGAAAGAGTTGTAAAATTATTGTGTTACGAGAATGTGGTCCTTCCTATGATAAAATTACAAGACAGGTAGGTGCTTCAGTGACTACACCTGGAGTCCGAAAGTTTTGTTTATAATATCAGGAGACAAATTCAATAAAAAAAAACACAAAGCAGGAAAAGGCCAAAAAGCTGCACCCCCACTGTTGATGACAGATGAATAAATTGACTATGTCTCTTAGATAGAAGAATGTCATAAACGGCCATCAGAAGTGATTTGAATGATGTTGGCTTTTCTGTCAGTTCAAAAACAATCAGGAGAAGATTAATAGATGTTGAATTAAGAGGTAGAATTCCACGAAAAAAAGCCTTATCTTTATTTGCAGCAGCACAGAAAAAGGCTACAGTGGGCAAAAGAATACATTATTTGGACAGATGATCAGTGGCCACAAGTTTTATCGAGCGATGAAACTAAGATATCATTATTCGGTAATGATGGACGAACATACGTAAGACGTAGAATAGGAGAAGATATACATTCTTACTGCAATCAGGCAATTGTGAAGAACCCCCTTAGTGCTATGAGTTGGTCAAGCATTTAGGTCAGCCGATGATACTGGTCGCCTTCATGTCATTGATAGTTCATTGAATGCCAGAAATATTAATACTATTCTAGAATCGAAACTTCTACCTTCCCATCAGGGATCTCTTTCCAACAATTCTTCATTTGTTTTTCAGCAGAATTCTACTCCCCCCCCACATACAAATTATCGAAAGAGTGGTTTTGTACAAAGAGTATTGAATTGTTGTCCTGGTCAAGAAACAGTCCTGACCTAAATCCTATCGAAAACTTGTGGCACCGTTTGAAAACTCTTGTCCGAATGGGGCACTCATCAAATAAAAGAGAACTAATTGAAGCTATAATTGTTTCCTGGCATCATGTAACAACGAAAACTATTGTCAGATCAATTAAACAGCTATGTGAAGCTGTAATGAAAAATAAAGGATACTCTACAAAGTACTGATAACTCACTGCAATCATCAGTATCTAATGTATATCAATTATTATTGTTGATTAACTTTTTTGTATTGCAAATATTTGATTCTTGTTTTTTGAATTGAATTTAGTATTAAATTTTCATTAAAATGATATATACGACTTCGCATTTTGTGAAACATAACATTTTTTATAAGCATACAAAGAGTTAAAAAACATAAAAATTTCCAAAAGTGTCCACAATTTTGGCCACCAGTGTATATAGATGTTTTATAATTGTTTGTTTCTTATTATGAACTATTGTGCTGCTCAGAAAAGAAAGTGTTCTACAAAATTTGATTGCTTTCTTACCTATTACTATCGATTACACGAGTGAGTCGCCAATTTCTTTCGGATTTAAAAAAGAGTTCGCAAAGAGAAAAGTGTTGGGAACCTCAGAAGTAATGGATATTGCTCACGCGTGGTGAGCTCAAACGTTTCCTTGTTGGCTATGCGATTTCACGCCCTTTTTTCAACCGTACAAAGACTGTATTAGTTAGATGATCGTGTTGGTTTTTTTTTTTTTTTTTTCATTCTGTTCTCTTTCTTTGGAAGGAGATCTTAACGAGCACCACTCTTGGGGTCAAAGATGTTAGGCAGGGGCAGAATGAACTTCTTTTTGTGCATTTTCATTTGAGTGGACTTTACGAACAGACTCCAGTGTGTTCGGGAAAAATATTTAAAATTCATACAATCCACTTTTTAATTATTTTACTGAACTCCACAACTTATAACTTTAGAAAGAATAAAGTCAAGGTCCAGACCCTGCTCTAAAATTTAAGGTAAGGGTATGAAAATAATTTCTTAAAAAATTTATAAGTATTGTATTTCGTTGATTGAAGAATTGTAGTCTTGGGTATACTTTTGTATTAACGAAAGGTCAGAATAATCAGTTGGATTAAGGTGGAAGCGAACGACTTTTAGAGGAACATTTTAATCTGTTAAAGGGGTTGAGAAAAATTTAGTAACGAAAGATAGGGAGGAATAATGCAAATTACATGAATTAATATTAGGAAAGAAAAACAGCCTAAAAGAAAAAAAGACGAGGCTCTTAATTTATTAATTGAAGTGTAGTTTTCAGAAGCGGATGTAGTTGCTTTAGAGAAATGTAAAAAAAAAAAAAAAAAAAAAAAAAACCCGTTCTCTAGTAGTGAAACGAATTAATCCAATATTAGAAAAAGGATATTAAATCCATTTTCAAAATACTGTGTAACGCAGGGTTTTAAGTTCTTAAGGGCTCAAACCCTTGTAATACTTCCAAAATTGATGTTAGAAAAAAAAAAATTAAAAAAAAAAAAAAAAAAAACTTGGACTTTTGGTACAGTTACGAACGCATTATAGACTAAAACGAATGTCTTATGTAGAAAAATTTGCCCACCTGAAAACAATATTAATAGATGCAGTAAGCAGTACTGGAGCTTCATAAGAAACGCAATATATACTTCATATATAACGCAAAAAAAAACTATGATAAATAAGTGAAAACTTTAAGAAAAACATGAATCAGTTGTTGAATCTAAATAATGTCAAATCTGTATGAAGGTTATATGATGCAACTGAAATTGCGTTCCGGAATTTGGAAGCGTAAGGAATTATAAAAATGTTTGTTTGGTGAGTTTGTAACACCCGATCGATCCGGGCGTCATCTTGTGCCATCACTAATTTCAAATATTAAATACTACGACACAAATAATTACAGAACCACCAAAACAACTTTCACAATTTATTAGTATATATTTACTATGACACTAATAATTATGCTCTCCAGGTTAAGTTTTCTAACGCCTTAGTTCAACTCACCAATAATAATCTAACAGCCTCTTACCAATATCTTTTATCGACTGCAACTCCGAATCTGGAACAACTGCTGAAAATACTAGATCGAATCCTTTTCCCGAGTAACCTTTACTCGCACCTCAATACTAATCTGTAATTCCGCCTTCCTCTTATATATCACTTAGACTTCACCTCACTACAACGCCTCTCTAATCCTCCTTCAGATGGAGTTTATATAATTCTTAATTCAACCGCTTCACTTCATTCCTAACTGCTTTATGTTACATATTAATGTTCTTCATCACGTTTCATTTTTGGTTGGGCAAAGGTTGTTTAGTGAAAGCAATCAATCTCAATTGAAAGTTCCCAAGGTTAGTGAAGAGAAACCGCGAATAGCCCAATGTCACAAGTTATATTAATACCTATGTTGTTGAAATCTGTTCCAAAACAGTTCGTTCGAGAATTTAAGCATAGGAAAAATCAAAAGATGTGTGTTACAGGTACCGAGTTGCTCCGGCCGGGTGCGACGTCACTAGGAAAATTCAGGAAAAGTCAGTAACTTCCCTCCCAATCGAGAGACCATCAAGATTCCAACCTTTTCTAGACCTTTTGTTTTGTCGTCGAAGTAGCAAAGTTTCTCGAAAAGTCGCCAAAATTGACGTCAAGGTTAAGAGATCATTGCTTACGCTTTCCTTGGCTGACGACGAAATCTCTGTAAATGTCTCTTGGAGAAACGTTGTAGGAAAACATAATTTACAGCGCACTCGTAACAATATGTTCATGCATTTCTATGACATCGGATTCACAAGGAAAAGGAACCATTCCCTGCTATATTGAATGGGATAAGGGATTTTAAAAGCTCAGCTGGAGTTGTACTAACTTTTATCAGTCGATGGGATCTTACATGAGTACCTGTGTGTAAACTTCTGTCAACCGATATATTTTATGTAGGCCTTAAATATCTTTACCATATATATTTATAATATCTTAGCTGAAATTTCTTCCCCATTTAAACAATTTTTTGTAGTTCATAAACCCTGGCAAGGATTTTTTCAATAAAATTTGTTTCCATACTTTTAGAACTTTTTTAGGAGGGAGGGGATGTTTTTCATCTTCTTAAACGCGCTTTTTAAAGTAATGATTTTTTTCACATACTCTGTTTATAACCAATTCAGTATGTAAAAAATCCCCGATAATAAATAACCTGATACTGCAAATATTTAACCCTCGTCGTGTCATCATTTGCTAGACATAAATTAACTAAAAAAAATATTCATCGCAACAAAGAATGGAAAGTTCGCAATAAAACGATTCACACACTTTACAACACCTTAAAGGCTCTGCAGTTGCGTTACATCCTTCAATATCCACTTCGAAATATCTCATTTGAGATCAATTTTTATGACAACCCTTTTATTTAACGTGTTTGTACTTTCGGCAATTTCTCCCAACCACCGGGTCGTAAATTCGAAGGATAAAATACAAAAAAAATCTACTATGTTTGACTCACTATCCGGCGATATACCGATTTTCTTTTCTTTTTTCTAATGTGAGTCATTTTTATGGCTACAGCCATGTCATCGGGTTATGTGACTCGGGGTTCTCACTTTCCCTCTCATTTGATACTTTAAAGGCATTTTTGAATGTCGTTGGAAAGTTTTCCACAACTGTTTACATCTGATAAAAAATGACGTGTAAAAAGTGGCGAAGCTGTTGTTGCGGCTTAACAAGGTTGAAAAATTGACCTCTGTGTTAAAAGTTTTTGTGAATACTAATACGAAAAAAAGGACATCTTTTTCAAAGAATGGTCTCGTAATCAGTCATGTTAAAATTTAATATCAATCAATACTTTAATGATAACCATATTGTTAAAATAAAAATCTATTATTTAATGATTATCAGGGTATTCTTGATCTTACCTTATAACCCAATACTCAATCATATCTGAATTATCAAAGAAAAGATAATTTTTTTGAAATTATCATCTCTTTCTATATACCGAGGAATAACATAGAGTTTAAACTTACCCAATTCCGTTGGTATACAAAAACCTCTACCCCTTAGCGGCTTTCCTTCTATAGACAGGAACCAGGAATCGTAAACCAGGCACTGGACATGTACAGGAATCATAAATCCGAGGTGCTCAAAGATCGTTTTCTTTTCCACTAAGTCTACTATTTTTGGTGAATAAAATGACGCAGTGGCGTGACATAGATTTCTGCCACCCGGAGCTGACTCTAAATTTGCCACTCTGTGTAGAAATAAGAAATATCTCGAATGCATTGCGCGCGTGTATAGTTAAATTATGTATAGTTTAATATTTGCTATGAATAAATAACATTCTATGTGGATAAAACCGCAAAGCCATTGAAAAGTTCAAAAATAAACAAAACAAATATTTACCCTAGCATTTCTATATATTCTACGAATCGTAAGAAACAAATAAACTTGCCTTCACAATAGCTAACAAATTTAGATACAATTGAGATTTTATCAAAGTATAAAATAAACAATATCTACGCTGCATCGCTCTTCTAAATAACGAAGAAGTTGGAGAAATTAAATGTTAACAGCTCACCTTCATTTCTAGGAGTTGATTAAGAACAATATACAGTAATTTTGAAATCAAAACAATCACACCAATTACATTTCTTGCATCGCAACAGCGGAATCACTACCGACCACATCCGTTTTCAAATTGAAAAAATGAAATTAATTTTCTTATTTTGAATGAAATATTTAACAAGCTTTTATTTTACTCCACTTAAATGTAATTATATTTGTTTAAGTCATTTTATTTATTTATTAAATTAAAAATTTGAAAAAAAAAACATTTTGAATCATTTCCACTTGTCTATTTGCTTCGAAATTCTGCCTGAGTACCCATATGGTCCCAATGAAGCTAAAGTTACCTGATCTAAGATCATGAGGTGTTGTTACAGACAAGATTAGGCAGCTTGGCTGTTCCCCACATCTGAGCCTTACGGCCTCATGACCCCTTCTGCACCCCTCTATACCATTGGGGTGACTTGCTTCCGGTACACCCTAGCATTCTTTCTCTATTTTCGACTCTCATTCTTGCCGATCAATTTTTACCTTTTCCTGCTGAGAATACTGCTACAAATTTTTGTTGCAGCATTGTCAGATTTGGTGCCATAAAATCCTTTCATTCATGACATCTTGGATCTTTATGAAATACATTTGATTTATCAATTCCGCGATGATGCTCTGGTTATGTTAAGCAAAACGGATACCAAATTTTTATTTATGATAATTTATTATTATTATTGTTTGAAATTTAAGTAATATAGATTATATTTACAGAGAAAAACTAATGCTTTTTGCACTTACATTTGCTATGCAAAGTAGTATATTTTTAAGGCGCTAGTTGTACACTATTAACACGTTGAAAGAAGTAGAAAACCACGTTACATTGTTATTTGACAATAAATGCTTCTGCAAATTTGGCCATAATGGTTTACCTGGTTAAAAAACTTGCATTGATGATGCGTTGGGGTCAATATTAGTCTTTAGACCTGGCATAATCGGTTATTGGAGCGGTTGTCTTCTCTCATAAATCCTCAAAATCGTCATTTATTGCATTATAATCAGTAGCCATGTTGTCTTCTGAGCGTTCAGGCTGCGCGGTAGATTTGGACGAATCGTCACTTAACCCCGAAACAGAACTATCATTTGGTTCACAGTTTTTGTTAGACCCATGTTCACTGTCACTGTTGTGATAAGAATAAATTTCTTCACAAGGCATTTCACCGTAATAAATATAAGAAGACGCCTTAAGTTCACATAGATTTTTACCATCGTTTGTCTATAATAAGGGAATTGTGCTTTTATAACCGTTATAATCTCAAAGACACACTAACTCAGACTGTTTTTTTTTTTTCTATAATAAAATCATTTTACCTTCCCTCAAAACACAAGTCATTTCTGTACACGAAAAATCTCTCCCACAAAAACAATCTTGCCCTAGCTACTTAATCTGACAGCTCTAACGCAACTACTAAGTTTTATCTGCGCAATCAACGCAGTATGAAGCCCTGATTCAGTTCGGTATTCACTTACTGTGTTAGGAGCAGCATGTCCAAAAAATGACTACTGGCTTAAAATAGTTTTTGCGCCATTAAAAATACTATCACTCACTCACTCCAATTGGGTAGAAACAGGCTAAGCACGAGCATTTTGCATGGGAAGGGATGAAAAACCTACATAGCTTGGCATTTTTGATGTATTGAAAACAAATGAAATGTGACAGTACATACCAAACTTCCATATAGTACGTAGAAAAATGGACAGCTCTCTGTCTGTTTTATACCGCAGTAGCCTAATGGTGGTGGAGTCGTGACCGGTGTTGTTTTTGTCGAATCGTCGATTCAAGCCCGGTGACACTAAAGACTCTCAAAGTATCGGGAGTCTTACCCATTAAAACTTGCTGAGGTCCCAATCCTTCAATGACAGGGCGTGGATGTTTAGAGAGAGGGAGGTGCAGTATCATCCTCGTCACCTGACAGAGGCTCAAAATATCGAGGACCATCTCCAGTAGCCCTCTTGTGCGACGTTAATAAGCAATCAAGTTAACTGTTTTAACACTTTATTATAAGGACTTTTTTTTGTAGAAATGGTATATTTAAATATTTTTGGGATTAAGATTGATTTAAGACAAGAAACTCATTTCGCTTGTTAAATAAAATTAATTTGTTTTTAAGACTTTTTTTGGAGGGAGATATGTGTACCATCGACCATTGGATGGAATTTAAAGATCACTGCACTATGCATGTTTTTATTTATTTTTTATGTTGCAATAATTGAAAAGAAATAGATTTGTAAGATAATACAATGGAAATTGGATAATTCGTAACCCTTGGGAAGACGTAGGAAGCAGCCATTCCCTTCCGATGAACCCGTAAATACGCGGTATATCAAATTATTTAGATTTCGTACCTAGAACAAAATATTTCCATACTAATAATACATATTTATACTCCATAACTCCAAGTTGGAAAATTAAATTTAGTTTGTCGAAATTTATCATATAATGAGTCACACTGTAAGTTCCCCAAACTCGAAGAAATAAAATCTTAATCGTCAGCTAATTCACATAAATGTTTGACGTTTTTGTTTGATTGTGCCTTAAGCATTTCGATTCATTAAACTTTCTTAGTAATACAACTGTATTCGATATGTTTGTTTATATTTTGGCTCATTGCGTACTTAAGATAATTAACATCAAATAAACAGGCAGAGCAGCTATGAACACACTAAGAAAGATGTAGCGATATCGAGGATCATACATTCATTTCATTGTTTAATCTTAAAAAAAAACTGATAAACAATTTTCGAATTCCTTAACTCAAAAGATAATAATAGATCTCATTTAACTTTTTGCAGCTGTACAATGATATATGTCTCCGTACAATTTTACGTTATACTTTACTTAAGTAAATACTATAAATATACTTAAGTCGAATTTTTTTTCACTATGACTCTACAACTAAAAAAATATAATTAGATATTGTGCCCTTTATAAGTTGAAATTGTAGCCATTACATCCTTTGTATCTCACAATACTTGCTCAGCTGACAACTGATAAGTTCGAAATTTTTAGTGTTTACCCTGAAATTTGAGTTATATCCAGTTTACACTGTATTTTGGACACACACACACAAAAAAGATTTATAAGATATTATCTTCTTCATCCCACTCTAACCTTTATTGTTTAAAAATTGATGAAGTTAGTGGTACATATATTTCCTGTGCCCTTATAGAAATGATTAATAATTAATTTATATATGTCGTACCAAGACCTGTCAGTTGGGAATAATAGTCGATAACGCAACGTACAGTGTCTGACTGTTAGTAATTCTAAATTAAATTCTAATAACTTAAAACATGCATTACGGCATTCTGTCTATTGTGAGTAGGGCTACAGTTTCCTTGGAAAACAGAACCATTATCAGGAGGCTGCAATATTGTGCTGGATGCGTCACTAAAACGTTGTATGTAGACGAGATGACATGGTTTCTTAAAGAGCGTTGAATACGAGTGAAACGTAAATCAAAGGTTAAGCTATGGTTTCCCAAGAAAGACTTGACTAGGAAGATTAATGACGTCAACCACCACAAAACTGTTACCTTCATTTAACGGCTCTGCTTTTCTAGATAACCATAGCTTGACATCATTGATTCCTCATGGTACCATTATCCTTCAATGCGTTATCAAATGTTAAAATGTCCAAAGACACGTCCATTCTCGTGAAATCTAAGGAGCCTTCTCTTCGTTCCTTCCATTTTGGGATTTTGAGTGTGGAAATAATTGAGCCATGCTGCTTCAAAACCGTGGAACACAATATTTTCTATCGATTTTGTAGCTGAAAATATTATTTCTGCTTTTGGTATCTGGGAACTCCGACAGGAAAAAAGAAGTAACTCCCTTAGAGATGTGGCATCCATTGCGGGTGTGCTTTGGGTGACCAGGAGATCTGAATTCAGTAGAGTCAAGAACTTAACCTCTAAGTTCATGCGAAACAGAGTCACCTGACCTTTCATAAGGAACACATCTGTATTTTATCCAGCATCTTTCTTGAAATATAGGGGGTACCCAAACGAACTTTTAATTAAGTGTGGTCGCGCAATCATTTTATTTCTCTCATTAGGTCTAACATTTTCAATTTTTTTAAATCATTGCTGCTGAATTTTTTAATTCAACGCTAAGAGAAGTCAGAATTAAATCCTCAGATTCTTCATAATTACGGTTATAATTTTTTATTAACATATTTATATGCTATAATTTTTTTCTGAAATTTCATTCATGAGGAATGATACAAAATTTTTTGCCACATATTTGTTAAAAATATCAAATATACATTTCTACAGAATATATTACTGTTTCACATGAAATATCTTACGGTAAATCTTTTGCTATCATTTTAATTTGTTTTTCAAAAATTGTTAAAAATATCTATTGATCTTTTTGCGATTAGTTAAGTTTCTTCATTTTTATAATTTATTTTCAATAGTAGTATTTACTATACCTAAATAAACGAACACGTTTTCAGCTTCTGAATTTGAATAAACTTTTTATAAAATTCATGTCTTGATACTTGATCTAACATCGAACAATGATATAAATTAGAGTCTAAATCATCATTTCTAGCTGCTTTTTCTCAACTTTTTATTTTTCAAAACGGCCGTGTATTTTAAATGTCAAGGTTTATTTTGTAACCTATATAAAGTTTTGAGATATTTTCCAGTTGTTTTGGGTAGTATATTTGATGATGTTGTGCATGAAATAAGGATTTAGATAATTGGTTTTCTTTCTTTTCTTTTTTTTTTAAAAAAATCCACAAATTGGATATAGCTTTTTTTATTGTTTTTTGTAGTCTAATAAAAAAGAAAATTGTAAAACTGTAAATTACACTAGTATAACCAAATTAAAGCCCAGAAATAGGAGAAACATTACTAAGAGATTGAACAAAACGATTGCTTAACAATATCGAAATTTGTAGAAGGAATTTTAAAATTTCAAAATTTTTTTAAAAATTTAAATCACGGCTTTTTTTTTTAACCGAAATTTCTTTTTTCTGAAATGCATATTCTATGTGTGTTCACATAGGATGAATACAAACTTTTTCTCATAAATATCTAATTAAAAAAAATTGCTTGACGGGTACCCCTGAAAATTCTCAATGTTTTCATTGAAGATAATCTTCAAAATATAAAATATAATCCTCATCTCAAATATTGCATCCATAAAAAGCCTCTTTAAGAAAATTTTAACCCTTATTTTTTGTTGTATTTCTACATGATTAAATTTTTCTATGTTCTCAAAATAATAAATGCTATCCGTCAATTCATAATTTGTTTTTGTTTATTTCAGGATAAATTTTTGATCCATTCTATTTTTTTTTTAATTTAATATGAAAAAATGTTTTAACTTTTATCTTCTAAAATAGGCTTAGGTCCTTTATACTTATCACAGCTAACGAATCACTAAAATCTTGAATCTTTTTTAAAGCTTTTTTCTGTATAATCTGTGTACATCCATTTATTTATCAGAAAGCTGTAAATTTTCTTAGTGTAGTTTTCATTCTTTCAAATACCTATTAAATTACATGAGACCGAGGGTAGGGACACTCATCTCTTCACCATCAGTGACAATTAGTTTTGCAGATGCGTTTAAAATTTCTTTGTAATAATCTCCAACGTGGTCACAAACCCACTATAAGTTGTAAAAATCATAATAAATTACTAATTTTTTTAATGATATCAATAATAGCTGATTTTGTTTCTGGTGTTCTGCAGTAGCAGAATTAGTGATAAACTGTAGGTATTAATAGTAATTTTGAAATAATTTAAATTTTCTTGACTGACCACTCACCGAAACTCAATAATTAATCAATTATCAAGTTTCGATGGATCATATCCTTAACAGTGAAATGTGAGCCTCACGGATTTTTTGTCTGTGTTAAAACACACTATTCGAATAAAAATATTTTAAATTACGAGAAAATTCTACAATGTTTCAAGATGTAGAAAGACTTCTCGAAACAATTGTAAAATGTGGATTCATTTAAGAATTTTGTGAAAATATATTGTCACATAGAATGCAAACCAAATACAGAGTATGGAACTTAATCTTAGCTTGAGAATTTTTATTTATCCAATTATTAAGATCTACCCATTTGAGAGATAGGAACAATGAAAAATAAGATTTTACTTTAGATTGACTTTAAATGAAGATAATAGGATGCAAGGCATGGAAGATGAAAATTATTATGGAATTTATATCTTTGCGAGAGGTATATATATATACGAAAGGGATGCATTTCGCTTTAATTCATGCTTCCCTACATAGGTCTTCGAGAATAAATATGGCTCGCAGATAGACTTCTCTTGTCGACCATGGTCGAATGCAATCTGCGGATCGAAGTTAAAAGGATGTGAATGATTAGTTTTAGTTTAATTTTTATTAACGTCGCACTAGAAGCAACACGAGGACTATTGGCAACGGACCTCGTAATTTTGAACCTCGGTCAAGTGACGACACCTGAGCTGGCACCCCCTCTCCTAACATCCCCACCACACCAACGGGAGGACTTTAGGCCCCGACAGATTTAACGTGCATCAGCCCCGGCTACACGGCGGGTCTTTAGCTGCCAAGGATCGAACCCGCGACTGAACGAAAACCGCTGGCCACGAATCCGAAACCATGAACACTAGGCTACTGCGGCCACAGGGAGGGAATGAATATACGTTTATGGCGCAAGAGCTAAGCCCAGGACTGCAGTAGCAGAATTAGTGAATGCAGTAGCCATTGTCAGAAAACGAGTATCACAACAATATAAACATATTGTTTTTATCGGATTGAAATGAATTTATTAGTCTCTTGATTATTTAGAAATTCTAAGTAAAATTTAATAGTATTGATGGTTTTGTCACTGAAAAAGATCTAATGATGATTATGAATTTATGTTTTAAACGAAGATGGAAAAATACATTCTTTTTTCATTTTATTACAGTCGTATTGTTACATTCTTATTAACATAAAGATTATATTACCTTGCTTTGTACTTTACAATTTTTGGCCAAAAAACAATTAATGGCAAGAGAAATTGATAAAAAATTTCTCACACAAGAAATCAAACTAAAATGTATAGTAAACGTGCACAAAAAACGTATAATTTTTAGGTGGATTTAGTGAATTCAAATATGAGATATAGAAATAAATGAAACCTTTTATAAATAAATGGAAGAAAATTTAGAAAAAAAACTGGAATTTATATCTACAGAGATAGAGTTTTAATTTTTAGAATAAGCTATATATATATTAGAATAAGCATCAGTATAAGAATAAACACTTTTAGAATAAGCTAAGTAAGTTTTATCAATAACTAAAGTTCCAGTAAGTAGAAGTGGATCTCATTCGATTTTCAGGTGCATTAGGAGGAAATTCAGAATAAACTGAAACTTTTTAAAGCTTCATCCAATATAATTGAGAAATTTGAAGATTAGGTATAGGCCTACACATTTTTAAAGGACTTTTTAAATTACGTAAATCTAATACATTATCTCAAGAAGACATGCTTAAGCGAGAAAATAATTTTGTTCAAAAATTAAAATATTTACTTTTAGAAAAACATTTAAAATATCTCTCAAATGAAAGGATATAAATACAATTCTAATCTTCTAATCGAAATTATAATACAAGTAAATTACTTGGTAAAGTACCTTACTTAGAAGATACATGTCGATTTCAGATACAAAGTGAATTTTTGAAATAGGGTAACAAAATTAAAAAAAAAATTACGGTCTTGAAGACATTGTTTTTCAATCAAGTATTGTATTATTGTTATTTTAATTTCTTACTTGCCCAAAACATTTTAGTGCAATTCTTGAATTCAGCCATTGTTATTATTCCGACGATCGAGGATGTCGAGGACAATATTGCCTCCTGTGGGAATCTGTCTTTCTGAAATTGTATATAGCTCCCCAACATAAAAAAAAAAAAAAAAAAAAAAAAAAAGGAACAAATACGCAGTTGCATATCCTTTCCCGAATGTTTCCACAGTGATAAGAGATAGAAAAATGGAAATGATGAATCGTGAGAAATCCGATCACACAATCTGACATTCAATATGCATTTCGCCCTTCCCCTTTTCCTCGATAAAAGCGAAAAAAACATTTGTCACCGATCATTGCAAATCTGAGTAAATATTACGGGTGCATAAAAATGAAATTTTAAGCAGAATACATACATTCTTGTGTATAAGGCATTTCCATACACTAATGAAATGCGTGAACTCTTTATAACTATTTCTGAGAAACAGTTCAAATATTTTGTAATTAATAACTGGAAAGTAAATGTTTGAAAGCGGTTTTAGAGAGTAATATTGTAAATATGATCTTTTTTTGAATTGCTCGTGTATTGTTGCTCATGTTTATTTGATTATGTTCACAGAAAATTGTTTCAGTTGCAAACAATTGAGTTATTCTGATTAAATTTTTAAACGTTAGTCTTTGAAAATTAATACATTAATTCTGCTGTTTTGTGCAAAATAATTGTATTGGTTAAAGGTTACATTTTGCAAGGATGCAAATTTAGCGAAAAAATTTGTATCAATATCAACTTTCGAAACATTACAGAGTCCAAATCAATCAGAGATTCCACCGACATTCAGAAAAGCATATAACCTAATCACTACAACTGTTAACAATTCCACAGGCATAATATTCATAGACTTGAGTAAAGGTGAAAAAAAAAAGAGTTCCTTACCTTTGGGGGATTGTTCCACTGAACTTGGGACGCGCTGAGATTGTTGAGACGATTTGTATTTTGTTTGAAGCTTTGATAATAATCTACCTGCAGATATTTCTACCCGTCACCGGGAGGCTCGGCGTCGAATGACTAAACAGTCACGGATGGGCGTAGGCTAAATGAATGAAAGAATTGTATTCTCAAAAAGTATCTGCATGTGCATTGTGTTTGTTTTGACGAAAGGTGCAATCAAATTTATTTTCTGTCCTGTATTACGCGTCATTACTGAATTCAATGAAACTGTAATTTGTATGTTCTTATTTGACATGGGAGTGTTTTTTTTTAAGAATTTAATTGTAATATTTTTTTACATAAATTAAGAATGAATTACCTGAAACTCTATGATCTGCTATCGGAATGAAATGCTCTGATTAGTTGTGGCGTTCGTTCGGCTTTTGTTTACTTATTTGAGCCTTGTAAACTTAATATAAGTTCAGTCACCAAATAATCTGTCAAAACAATCATCGCACAATCAAATGTTTAAACTATTTTTATTCTTATCTGAGAATAATAAAAATTAGTTATTGTTACGACGCATGTGGAGCAGAAAACTTCATTGCCGAGATTTAGCGAAAATTCTGCTTAACTGACTACCTTATAAAGAAAGTCCGAATCGAGAACTAGATCCAATTCAAATCTCAGCAACCCGCAGCCGACTAACCATCTGGTACCAAAGTTCGTGCACAATCTTAACTGTAAACTCCCCGCACGTCCAATCGCGCTATGTGAAATAGCCAATCTCTCTTTTTGTTGACAATCTACGAGCGCCTAGAGCGTGAATCACTCTTCTAGCCCGAATCTTGAAAAACTGCGAAGTTAGGCAAAAATGGATTTAGAACTTGCTGTGTAGAGTGTTCGGAGAAGCTGGTTTGCTATTAGTTGTGCTTTAGTAGAGCTGAGCTACTATTGGTTGCTGGTGAAGTTACTGCTGCTAAGATGCAGTTTTGATGTGAGATGAATTGGAAGTCCATTGCTGAGTAGCTGTTTTCCTATTGGTTTGAAAGGAGTGGCTAATTCGATTTCTATTGTCTGTCCTTGTTGTGAGTTAAGATTGTATAAGTAAGGTGGGCGGAGCATGTCCGAAGTGGGTTTGATTTAGTTTAAACTTAGAAAAAGTTTGATTTTAAAATTGGGAGAGTTAATTTAAAAAAATAATTATACAAGTTCATAATAGAAATTCAAAAGAAAAATAATTTTAAGGGACTCATAGGAGTCCAAGAAGATTTGTCTTGGCCTTTTAATTTTGTAATAGAGTGGTAATTTTCAGGATTTTTAATGATATTGTCAATTTGACTTAAAGAATTAATATGGATAATTTTTGAATGTGTTTTCTGAAGGTGATTAATTTGAGACCTCTTAAAATTTCTTTATTACGCATGAGCTATCTGGCTTTAGCAATAATTTTGAATGTGGAACTTTGTGTATTTTCAAGAATTTGAATATTAGATTTACTGACGTATTAGGTCCAAACCGGACATGCATTAGTTTAAATTCGGTGCATAACAGAGGTGTAAATAAGCACTTTGTTTTCTAAGTTCGTTGTTGAGTTCCTTTTAATTAAGGGATAAACTTTATGAAATAGGTGTTGAAACTTTTCACGTGTTTGCAAAATATGTTATTTCCATCTAAGTGTTTTGTCTAGGGTGACTCCTAGATATTTAGTAGTCTGAGACCATTGAATGGTTGGGTTGTAGGAGGTTGGTGGTGGAAAAATTCCTCTTTCTTGGTCAATATCCACGTTTATTATGATTTTTCAAGCATTGAAGAAATTTTCAAGAATTTTTAAATGTTTGTTAAGAGCAAAAATGATTGTTTGAGGTTTTCTGAATTTAGCTAAAATAGCTGCATCATCAGCATACATGTTAAGGCTTGTGAGCGAGTATTGCGGGATGTCATTTACAAATAAATTGAATAAAAAGGGCACAATTTAACTGATATATCTTTTCACTACACTTCAGATTATATGTAGTATTACGAATTTATATAAATATCGTGGTTTAATCACAAGTTGGGGTTCTTGAATCAAATAAAATAATCCTTAAGGTTAATTAATGGGAAATACTCGAGCTAACCCGATGCCTGGTTAATATTTATGAGGTAATGAAATAGAAGATATATATCGATGATTAAAAATGGTAATTCTTTTAAAGTTACTAAGGGTATTATGTAATGTCTTTAATCTTATCTTTTGAATTAAAAGAATTATCAAATAAATAGAAGGAAAAGCAACATTCAGAAAAAGTTTTTTAATAATTGGATCGTACTTTTGTTCAAATCTCGCTGTAAAAGACGATTCATGTCTTCCACCGAAGCCATTTTGATTTCGTTGAAACGTTATAAAAAAAAAAGAAAGGAAGAAAATAAATGACAGTGAAACTGTTGATGAAATTTGAGACTAGATACATCAAAAAAGCAATTAAGGTAAAAATCTTATTTATACCTTAACTGTTTTTGACAGTTTGAAGAAATAACGATGTCGTCAGCTTTCCTCCTAGTTTCAGCTCGCTGAAATGTATTTGAACGATCGTAACAAAATATCGCTTCTTTGCACAATTTTTTAAGGCAAAGAAAGAGATACAAATATAAACATTTCGGCACGATAATTACTAAATCAATATGAAATTCGAGAAAAATGTTGACGAATTCAAGTTTTCCCCTCGATCAAATGTCTCGGACTTCTCTTATTTATCATTATTTGTATTTCTTAAGTAAGTAATAGCCTTTTTTTTACATCAAATTATAACTTCCAGTAATAAATTTATATATTATTTTGTCAAACATATAACATGGACATTTAATTCCTGAATATAGATCTTATTTTAATACCACTGAAAGATTTATTACTAATTAGGTTGAAAAACAAAAGTTATAAAATTTTGCATTTGTGTAGCTTTTTTGTAACTTGATATTTCAAATAATTTTTTTCTTAAGACTCTATTCAGTGAAATTAATTTTCACCTAGTAATGCAAGACATTGTAATAAAAGTTGAAGTGAATTTTCCATATTTAAAAAAATATGAATCTTTGATTGAGTGTTCCATTTATTTAACGCATTAAGATACTATTTAAAATAATTTTTCTATATGAGCAATCTGAGTTATCATGGGCAAAACGAGATTCAAGCTAATTATTTCAAGAATACAAAATCGAAATCTGAGGTATTCATTATGTTCTCGAATTGGTATTATGACTAAACTAACACATTAATTTAGTTATAAAACTACTACAATAAGTATTCACTATAACTAAGCTTTAAAACTAAAAAAAAGAAAAAAAAGGAACTCATTATTTATCTTACAAATTCATTTTTGTTCCGTAAAAAAATGATTTTTTTTTTTAATAAAAAATATGAATTTTTTACTGAAATTGTGTCTTTTATTTTAGCAAAACTGAAAAGAAAACGGAATTTATTATTTTTTTAAATGTTAATTTAACGCTTCTTTAAAAGTTTCAGAAATATTATTCATTAGATGATTTTTAAATAAAAACAATAAGAGTAAATATGAATCCACATTAGTAGCAGATATACATTTCTCAGTCCTCTTTCAGATTTTGAGCCTAAAGTTTTTTTTTTCCTTTCCTGTTTTAGATTTAGTCTATGTAAAATTGTTTACCTAAGTTTTAAGCTTTTCATACAGGAAAGATAATCATCTTTTTATACAATATATAGAGTAAATGTATCCCATTTACTCCCCGTCGGAATCTTGCTGTACCAGAAATAAAATAACTTTGTCTTTACTTTTGTAATTTAAGAAATTATGTTAAAAACTATTCATTTCAGAAAATTTATACAGAAAATTCTTAAGTACAAAGAAAAAGTTTCATTTTATAATGTTGTACTTTTTTAGGAAGATAAATACTTACACATTTAACTAATTTACTAGAATTTATATTTTGCCAATATTTTCTAATTTTTAGTTGATAATTTCTTACAAGATACAAAATGCTTATGACATATTTTAAATACGAAAACATTATATTTTTTTACAATAATGTAAGACAGAAAAAGAAATTATTATTTTAAGAACCAAAATAAAACATTTTTTCAAATTTAATCATGTTGTTGCTTATATCACTTTGCTGGACAGTATCATCCTAACAAGTCTATGAACCCAAAAATTACGAGTCATAACAAAGATTTGTGTGTGAAGGTTGCGGCTTCCTTAGATCCGAGGCTGCAGAGGAAGAAGTTCGACTTTTGCCTTAACAGATGGCAACTCCATCGCAGACATCCCGGAATCTTAGATCCGGATCAGGGGCAAGGGACAACCCTGATCCAGTACCCACAGAGGTATCAATTTGTGCGGGAACTTGATTATTTTTATGATTACAATCGTGTATTTAAGTCTAAATGAATCTGTTTCTCTTGTTTACTTACTTTCTTTTTTCCTGTGGGTGAATTTTGTTTTGTATTTGTATTTCTACTTGATTTTGGTTTTATACTAGTTTGTTATAATGTAATTCACTGAAGTTTGATGGCTGCATCCGTAATATCGATGTTAACATACATTATTCCATTCCAAAGAATCAAACAGAAAAATTATACTATTTTTGTTTTTACCCATTTTTTTTCCCTATTACTTTCCTATGATTTTAATGTTGCTTCCTTTTTATATTGTTTTCAATATTTTTAGCTGTATTTAGAATACACAGTACGATAAAAATAAAAATTCCTGATTTAATGGTATTTATGAATTTTTTGCTTTTAAGCTGTGTGAATGTAATATGTTAAATTGGATATACACTCAATATCCCAAAAAGCAGACAATCAAATTTAAGGGCTCTCAGGACTCTTAACGCTTGTCCATGTATCGAAAAAAATTTCATTTTTCAAAACAATATAATTTACCAATAAAACAAAGCAGACATTTGAAACTTTTACCATATAATATTCATATTTATGTGCATTTTTCTCATATTTTCATATAATTTAAAGAAATTTTTAAGAAACTATAATGAAAAATAAATTGGACATTTTTTTCAAAAATAAGAAAATCTATATTTTGCTGCGCGCAAGATTCTGAAGTATATTATTGATTAAAATTTACAAAAGTGATGTTACGAAGTAAAAAAAAATGTTCAATTTTAAACTTATGCGCACCTTTTGAGAAATTTAGATGAAAAAAATGTTTTTAGAACTATTTTTTAAAAAAGCATGAAATTTTCAGAAAAATCCAATTAAAATTCATACAAAAGATTTTCTATTAATAATTTGTATAACAATTTATCTATAAGTCATAAATAAATATTTTTTGAACATGAATATAAAATTTTACACTTTGATTTGATAAATAGTTTCTGAGAAATCCTAGCCAAATTCTAACTCTAGAAATCGCAAGCCAAAATTTTTTGTTCTGAGAAAAATGAAGTTAAAAGTAAAACAATAATAATAATATACATTAAAATGCTCCAGGATCATAAGTACTATCCTCAGTAAGCTTATAATGTTCCATTTCTTGAGCTATTTTAATTTTTTGGTCTTACGAGCTTCAAAGGAAGCTTCGGTTACTCGCTTCTTAGCAGTGGAAATACGCATTTTGTCGACACTTGCACATTTTTTAAAATTTTTCCTGATGATTTTCATGCCTAAAGTAAGCACATATTTACATACAGATATGAATGCAGCAATTTTAGTGACCATTAAACCCGATTCAATTACTTTTGGGCTATATTTCCAAATCAATGAATTCGATGACTCATTTGCGTTTTGGGTTTTACCACCTAAACATCTTCACAACAACTTCAAATGTGATAAATCCTTAAAGACAGGTTTAACTGCTTCAGAAACTTCTTTTGGTAAGGTGTTCTTATGTTTAAATTCCTGAGCTTTGTTGTTAAACGCAGAAACATTGTATTTACACCATCTGTTACTACCTTTAGGGCAGAACCTATGTTTCGGCTCATCATCTGTACTAGCTGAATGAGCCCAATTTATTTATGACAGCATTTGTTACGCGACCATCCACCAATAGGTTTCTCATCAGACAGCTTCTTTTTCTCCAACGAGGTTTTCAATTTCCGCAAGTGGCTGTCCATTCGCTTTTAGACTTGTCCAACGCACTCGATTTTATCAATTATGAACACTGTCACCATAAGGCTTTTTTCAGCAATAGGCGAAAATGTTTTCGAATCGCCATCACCTATGTATTGTTGATACATCAAGCATTGTTTATGTTCTGATCTAAAAATTTTTGTTGCATCCTCTGACTTCCATTTGTCCAGCGGATCCATAGTGTATGTGTGTTTTATTTAATAAAAATTCTGGTATTTAGCCAAAAAAGCACCATATTTGGACCTGAACTTTGGCCCCTTGTAAGAGTTGCACCCTTTGGAGTGCGCAGACATGATCGATGACATAATATCGATGACTTTCCCACAGACAGCTATAATTAGAGTACATCCCATGGCAAGAGATGTATGGTCTCTCGTCTTCCACATCCCATCACCGCTAACTGCAAAAGAATTTGCAGAGCCGTCAATATTTTTTTTTTCAGTAGCAGCTTTTTTTCAATGATGCATTTGAAAGAGCCTCACTTACACCTGCTATCTTTAAAATTATTATGTCTCATGCCTTTTGAAACACTGGATTTGGTAAACACATAATGGAACAAAATGTCTCGAGTGCGGATAATCCTTGATCTACGTATCTCATTGCTAATACAGACCATTTATTAATTTCTGGTACATTTTTTTTGTCGCCAATCAATTCGCATGAATTGAATTTTTGCTGAACTCCTCATTTTTTACAACTTATTTGGAATATTGATGACAATCCTATAGTGGATTTCTCACTCATTTTTACTTCCTCTTGCTACATAGTGCAATGCATATATTTTTCTAATTCTGAGAACATTAAATAAATATCAATTAATCTATAGCCCAGAAATCCATGACAAAGGTAATTTTCTAATGATTGTGAAACATTATGTGCACTAGGTAACGTTTCAGCAGATGTACTTTTGTTTGACGTAATATTTTCAAACACAATTCTGCCAAATTTATAGACTTTGGTTTCTTCACATATTTATTGCCTTGGAATCGTTTCTTTTTTGGTCTCTGGAACTCCTAATTTGACGGGGCTCCTTGGCGAGATTTTTGAAATCGCGCCAAACTGGCGTCAAAGCGGGTATTTCAAACTTGGAGCTTCTAGAAGCGGAAAAAAATATAGCGTCGTGCCTCGAAGACAAATTTTAAAACTATTTGGAGTTTTCACTGAATGAAAAGATAGATAAAAATCAGTGAAGTAAATCTGAAAACTCGTTATAAGCTAAAGAAAGCATTATAACACGTATGAAAAAAAAAGGTGAATTTGAACAACAAAGCACTTTAACGGAAAATGGAATAACAGAAAAGCCTCTTCTAACTGAAAACCATTAAAACTGAAATAGCATTAAAGCATTTGGAATTTCAGTTGTAATGAATATAAATAAAAATGCATAACATGAAGAAAGATGAACATCTGGAAAACGAACGGATAAAATTTACTGATCTTATTCAGAAGATATTTGCACCTATTAGCAGGAAAACAGTTGCCGATCTCGTAATATTCAACTAACTGCTTTAAAAGCGATGTTATTAGAATTTTATTTAAAAGCGATGTTGTTAGAGTTTCTATTGCTTTCTTAGAAATGATTTTCTCCCTACCTGGAAAACAAAATTATTCAAAAAGATCCATTTTCGACGAAAGCTTGTCTGCAAATCCTATTCACCATACAAATCTTAGTCTACTCAAATTATTGGCAAAAATATATTTGAGAGTGCCCTATGGGGAAATTGGCGATTTTTGTTCGCGCGGAACACCGAGCAGACAGGAATGGCGTCCAAAACATACATCATCAAACATACATCATCAAAAAAACATCGTAACTTAGAAAGAATCAAGGGGCACCCTCAAATATAGGCTAACCAATTATTGAAATAAAATATTTCAAAACGATCCATTTTCATGGCTTCCAACGGACGCTTTTAAGTTGACCTAGTCTTCCAAACGAACCAAATCTTACGGTATACAAAGAACTGTTTTCAAAACGAAAGCATCAAAATTTCAAATGCTGATTTTCTTTTTCCATCCGCAAAACAAATTATTTTATACGATTTAGTAAGCGTTAACGTTAATTCTTAACGTTATCAACGGACTAGGCCGTTTTCAAACCTCGCGGAACTTCAGCGATAAACAACGTTAGTAGGTTTGCCATAAACAATTTGGCATGGTAACCAACTTGCCGATTTGTCGCCCAAGAAATTGAATCGCACCAAGTGGCCCCGTCAATCTAGGAATCAACCGGTCTCTGATTTTGAATAACCTTTTGAAAAAACGATCATCTCTGTTCAGATGATCGTTTTTTCAAAAAGTGATTCATATCAAAACACTTACTGAGAGAGACAGCGAAAGTAAATAAAAAAACTCAGAAAAAGCAAAGTTAAACGTTGTGTTGCTACGATGCTACATATTCATAAGATTATTTTGATATTAAATATGATTCTTCTACTAAAACTATTCAGCAACAGAGAATAATGCTTAGAAAATTCTCTGACAGCTGTCAAAACGGGGTGGTGCAGGTTTTTGTTTATTTTTCCCCAGGGTGGTTTATTTACACACACACACACACACATATTTTCTCGATAACTTTGGAAGTTTTTGTAGTATCGTTATAATTTTGATACCAAAATGTTCAGAACAGATGAGGCTCTAACATATATGTTTTTCAAAAAAAAAAAAAATCAAAAAATTTAAAATTTAAGGGTCACGAGACCCTTTAAAAATGTTTTCAGCTTCTTCAAAATGCTATTCGTCTCACAATAATCGACACACACATATGAAATTAGATTTACAAATTCATCAGGCTACATACAATAAAATTTGGTATGTATTTTCGGATAACCTGATAAAAACTCATAAAATATTTTTTATGGGTGCAAGTTAAGAATTCTTCAAGAAAATGTGTAAATTCTAAATTCAATTGCTTTTTAAAATTTAACTCTAGCTTTGATTCCAAAATGCATATAAACTTTTGCTCTCAATAATAATAGCTATAGCTGGAAAAAATATCAGAACATTTGGCACAATAAGAAAAAGCCTTAGCGTTTTAAAAGAAGAAAAACCAGTAATTTTTTTTTCTGAGATAAAAATCAGTTTAAAGTTCTTGCTTGGTATAAAAATATATACAAAATCAAAAAAATTAGTAAATAAAAATATTGTATTGACAGAATACACGAGGTAAAAAAGTTTCATGAAATTGTTCGGGGAATATTATTATTTTGTATACCTAAAATTTAAAATTTTCAGAACATAAATGCTTTTAGATAAATACAAGAAAAAACATTGAAATCCAGTTTACAAAGATTTGAAGTAAATAGAGTTTACCTATTCACATTTTATGTTTAAAAAAGTACAGTTTGTTAAAAATGTTTAAAATGTCCAGAACTATAAGTAATTCATTTTCTTTTAACTTCGAAAATTTTTCTTTTTGCAGACAGGCCAGCACTTTGCACTTCGAAATGTGCATATCATCAGTAATTTTGTTTCAAGGCACTAATTTTGAATATTCAATTTACTTGAATAGTTTTTACTCTTCGAACGGGGCATGGTAAGCTTATAAAATGCCACGTTACAATATACGCAAATGGTTGCATACAACAGGTGTGCAAAAATTAAGGACGTAGTCGAAAAACTGGCATATCAGTGGAACGAAGAGGCAGAGTGGACTGAAAGACCAATCAGGAGATTAATAAGTGTAAGGTACTGTAGCACATGCACAGATATGTAGCTAGACGTAGTTAATGTAGGAGTGTCGGAGCGGGATAAGGCTCGCCGGTGGAGTAAGCTCAGAAATTCTCGGAAAGCGATTGCTCGGCGTTTATAAATTCAAACGACATCGAGTTGCTGTCTCAGTGCAAAATGTCAAACAATCAATCTGTTAGAAGACATCTGGATGATTTTACCCGAGATCAAATTATTGGAAAAGTAGAGGAAGATCTTGGTGTGACAAGTATGGCTGCGGATTTCGGAATTGCTCACAGCATCAGTTCACGACATTGGAAAGAATTTCAAACTACAGGAACAGCTGTCTAATCATTCAGAGTGGTCATCCACGAACAACCCCGCCAGCGGACAACCGATATATTGCCCTACAGGGCAGAAGCAACAAGCGGCAGACAGCGGGAGAAACCGCTAGACACACGGCACAGGCGATTGGACGACCGATATCACTTTACCGGGGCCAGGAGGCTGCACAGTGATGGTTTGTTTGCACGATGATCTGTACGATGTGTACCTTTAACGCCTGCTCATCGAAACTGGCGTTTTCTGTGGTGTCGGGAACACCTGAATTGGATAGATAATGGATGGGATCAAGCACTCTTTACGGATAAGCGCAAATTTAGTTTGAGTAGCGGTTCTGGACGCACACACATCTCGAGACAGTGGAGAACCCGCAATAACCCCGTCAACATCATCGAAAGAGACCGGTTTGGAGGTCGCGGTGATCTCGTTTGGGAAGGCATCATGCTTGGTTGTCGTAAGAATTTTCACCTCTTCGAAGATCAAGCATCAGGGCCCGCTATTGTGATGAGATCCTTCTTCCGTATGTGAGTCTTTTTAGAAGCGCTATGGGTCCTCACTTCCTTTTCATGGACGACAATGCACCAACTCATCGTACAGTAGCAGTCGAAGAGCTATTGGATAGTGAGGATATTGAACGCCTAGATTGGCCTGCAAGTTCTCTGGATCTACATCTCATCGAGCATGTATGAGACTTTCTAAAGAGACGCTTGGGAGCACACACAGTACCGATTCCGGAGCTCCGATCGGTGGTACAAGACGAATGAGCTCCAATGCCTCAACAACTCATTGACAACTTCATACTCAGGGTGTCTGAATGATGTGAAACCTGCATAGCAGTCAGAGGAGAACATGTCCCTTACTAAAGGCTGGATGTTTCTAGCTGGATACCTGTCCCATGGATATTTCGTCCTTCAGTCGCATTGTGCTCCCTGCTACTTTTAGTCTTTTTTTTTTTATCCTTTTGATTTCTTTTTTGGTTAAGTTTTACTTACATTACTCATGTTCTTACGTCTTGAGGATCTTATGGGATTATTTGTGTTGATTTAGAAAGCTTTTGCGCAACGTTATATTACCCCCCCCTCTCGTTCCTAATTTTTGCCCATCAGGATATAAATACAAATAAAAAAAAGACTCAATTTGTCTTTAAAAAGACTGTTTTATTGAATTAAAATTAAGTAATGTTTGAAAAAAAAAAAAAAAAAAAAAAAAAAAAAAAAAAAAGAATGAGTGTGAATTATATCGGCAGATATAAACAAACATTTGAGAATGGAATGAAATCTCTTCACATAATTTCAAAACTACTTGACATACTTAGAATTAATTAAAAAGGCAAGAAACCAAAAGTTCGTCTGCAAGAGATGAGTGACATTAAAATGTGAATATCAATGAGCATAAAAGTTATCATCTTTATATCTGTCTCTCTCTTCGAATATTTTTAACACAGAGCTTTGAAAGTTTTAATGATAGTAGAAGAATTTATAAAGAATAATTTGAGCTAAAAATTTTTTTGGGGGATCTTTTTGATTGAATTGTGTCAGATTATATGTACTGTGTCCTCTTAAATAAAATTAAAAATTTTTTATTGTAATTTTGGCTTATTTTTTCATTAGAATTTTACTTTTGATAATAGTTATAATTGGACTGTTCGTTATTCTTTTAATATATATATATATATATATATTTATATATATTTTTGTACATACAGACAAACACATATATAACACTCAAGTGTTGCATCTTGGCGATGCTGTTAATGGTGTTGGTAATCATTACAATAAGACAGTCATTATTAGTAATTAATCTTTGATTTTATTGAATGATTCTGAAGCCTTTTATATGAAGCCAAGCCACATGGAAGTAAAGTATGCGAGATTGCGTGGCTCACGCAACAAGAGTCAGCAGAGAAATAAAGTGTTATATAAAGATCGAGCCGAATGTTTTTAAATTATAGCTAGAAAAATTAGGTTCCACGAAATAATTTTTTCAAATTCAGTGGTTCTAAAAATGGGGCTGGCATATTACTTTTAAACATATCACGCACAATTTTAAGATGAATGTATTATAGTTAAAAGTGGAAGAAAAAAAATTGGTGTTAAGGATAAGTAAATAAAAAGAAAAATATGTTTAATATATATAAAAAAATAATAATAATTAAACATATTGGTTTCTGAATCGGAGCCACTTTTGGGATTAATGTGAGCTAAGTAGAATTATCAGTTTATCTGTGGCTGTGGTCACTAGAATTTCCGCTGCGCATTCATAATAGAAAAATTTGTGATCATTCAATTAAAATATGATAAAACCAATTTAAATTTGTTAACTGATTCTTCCTTGACTGAACTTTTGTGGTGTTTAGACGGCTGAAATAAATAGTGGCAAACGTGGGGAGTAACTAGGTAATTAAATAGCAGTAAGGTTTTTCTGAATTAAATATAAAATTATTTATTGTTTCCGTTTACTGTAATAGCTTCAACTGCAATATTCCTCCTTTATATACAGTCATGATGTTTTGCATTATTATAGAACGTAGCATTCATTTCTGCAATGAAGCGTGATAGCTTTACTATTATAAATCGCAGGTTTTTTTTTTTATAAATCTGTTAATTTGAATATTCCAAATAAAAATATTTTTTTTGGATACTAGAATCAAATATTAAATTTTAATTAAAATGCTACTCTTTTACAGAGAAAACTAATCTCTTAAATTAAATTAACTTTGTTAATTTTACATAGTCTTATACAATATGATTTTAAATTTCAAAAGGAATCATGCTTATCAACACCCTAAATATGCATCAGGATAATGATAATGATGGATTTTATTTGTTGATCATTCTGCCGTAAGTAATGATAAAACTGTTATTGGATACTTGAAATCAATAACCTTTCCGAAAACTTCGAATCTTTCTTCAACTAACGGAAAACTAATCCTGCATTGTATTATAAGAATCCTAGTAAAAGAGAACTGACATTTTAAAACACAGAATCGAAGCTCTTAAAGTACTTAATAACAACCGAAAAGAAAAGTTCTTTTCCCAATATCTTTCCGGAGCAGTCACGGAAATAAGTTGACAAGTTAAAAACCCAGATAATAAACCTTTTCTGTCTTTCTCGGGCTCTTGATCACGTTCGAAGCTTTTATTTCTCCAGTCTCAGCGTTAGTTTCATTTATTTATATCGCCATTAGTATTCTTCCGACGAGTTGGATTGAATGGTAACACAACGTTACGCTCAAATGGATGCAGAGAGAGATAATGAATACGAATATCTCCCACAGATGGCGCTCAGACCTTTTGTTTCAATGTTGCCAGATCCTTGAGTAATAAATACGTGATGAGTTGCAATTAGTTTCTTGGGGAGAAGGAAGAGTTAGGCATGATTGAGAGCGCTTTTAGCATCAGTAGTCAGCGAAGATTAGTACCCTTGTTAAAGAGCAATCTTTTGATATTTCTATATCGTGAGACACCGTCCAATGAGCTCCTATTTTATTTTCATTGTCCGGTCTTGTCACAGATATGTGTGACTTATTAAGGTAAAAAGTCAATTAAAAAGTTCACATTTTCTTTTAAGAATAAAAACGTAGCAGATTACTTTCCGCGATTGTTTAGAATCTTTAGAAAGAGAATTTTTGTTTATTATATTTGATTGTTCTTTCGCTAAAAAATGTTACCTTTATTTGATGTTCGACGATTAATTATCTTTAAAATAATAATTAAAACTGAAGGAATATTGATTGATCAGTAAGTTTGTGACGATGAAGTATTCGCAATTTTCTCATCATTAACCTAGGAGAAGTCTTAGTAATTTGAATTACATAAAATTATAATCTATTGTCTACTAAAATGAAACGTGATTGGGTAAATAAGATGAAGATGAGAAGTAGAATGAATTGAATTAAAGATAGTGGTATATAAGTCAAATAGAACTGAAAGGAAAGAGAAATGAGATAGGACAAGCTAATAGAATATTGTAGATTGATTTGAATCAACGTAATTAATCATTTGGATTGAACTGACTCTTAGTTAGAGTAATAAGAGTTAAATCTGTGACAAACAAGAGGTGCGTGAATCGGAACGAGTGATTTGGTAAGCTAAGAAGTTATTAATAGAATACAAACAAGGATTAATTAAGTCAAGAGGGATTCAAGAGACAGGGAGAGAGAGAGAAAGAGAAAGAAAGAGATTAATTTTAAATATTCTATGTTAAGAGCTAATAAAATGTTTTATCCTGCTCTGACGTATATTTGATTGTAGTTTTGAACATTGACTATTTAATTATATTTTAAAGTGGCTGTAAAATTAAGTTATGAAGGAAATATGTCACAAGTTCTTTAGAATATGTTCTATTTAAGACCCACTGATTGTATTGAATAGATTTGCTTTTATTTATTTGCATTCAGTCCTACTTTAGTTATTTATTAACATTACTTTTTCTTCTTTGGACCAAAAGTCGCATCTTGTTTTTATAACCACAATCTGACATCTCAAACGCGGTTTAAAATTATGAGGGTCGCTAATATTATCCATATTCTAAAATGAAGTGAATTCTTTATGCCCACATGGACTTGCAAAGAAAATCATTTCGTAGAATTGAGCGTTTCTCAAAATTATGTCGAATATTGCAATTAAAAAAATATATAAAATGTCGAAGATTTTAAGAAAGAATATGAACGATGATAGTTAGTTTTATTTGGTGTTAATATTTATCAAACTTTATCACACACACACACATGAAAGCCTTGACGAAATAAAGCGCGAGAGGTTGTGTGAGCTCATATAGCCAGTGTCATCAGAGAAAGAGAACGTTAGTTGGAATCGAATGCTGTTACATTCTATGGAGAGAAAAGGAGTTCTCTGATAAATTTTGTTCATTCATAGTTTTAAGATATGGCTATGAGTATTTCCAATAAACAAAACACGTGATTCCAAACAGGAATTAGTATAGTGAAAAGTGGAAGAAAAGACTTAGTGTTAATAATTAAATAAAAAGAAAAAGAGGATAGATTTAATTTATGACAAACAAACTCACGATCACGCACACACGTACCTACATATACATATATAATAACTTGAATGAAATGATTTATAGAATGTTACTTTTGACAATATTCTCTCGTATTTTATGAATGTTCGATACTTTCACTTTGCGTTAGTTAACAACGGTAGAGCAAAGAATAAAAACAAAATATGTTTGTATACAAACAAATTTTCCAGTAATTTTTATTTATGAAGATATCATCATTTGATTACTTACATGTTTGAGCGCAGACGTATTGTATTGTGCACAAGATATATCCTTATCGATGTATGTATCTAACTCGGATTTGTCTATTTCAGATGGGTTAGTAAGAAGCGAAGTAATAATATTGGTACGAACATGGAATGAAGCTTCTCTTTAATGGTTCTCTTATGAAGGAAAAGAAACAATTACAGAGATGTCATCAGTCAGCAAGTGAAGTTTAAGCAATGATACCTTTGCCTTGGCGATGGATTTGGCGAATTGGTGAGAAATGGAAAGCTCCCGAAGGTACTGGAATGGAGTTGATATCGTCACGGCGAAGAAATTTTTAGACTTTTCCTGGATTTTCTCATGTGACGTCATACCTGGGCGGAAGAAGTAAAAAAGTACTCGGAGAATCTGAGATAGATAGATAGAGAGATAATGAGTCTGTATTTAGAGTTTGTCTTGCGGAGATCGACCGGAAAATAGACTGGAAGCGGTCAGCATTTGGAAGTGGAGCTTGCCGGGTGAATTTGCGGAGAAGTAGCCCCGGATGTGCAAAGTATTACTGCGCAGAGTATTACAACCTCCGCAGAGTATTACTGCGGAGATTGTCCGTTGTGAGAACTAGAAAGCTAGTGAGCGGAACGTTGCTGATATAACTGGTACTGTCCTAAAAGTGTTGTTTTGTTCCTGTATCTGTGTCACTAATATGTAAAAGTCCCGTGTTTTCTGTTTGTGCTGTTATTGTCCAAGTTCTGCTACCTGTGTGTCATCCCGAAGATTGATGAATAAAGTGACATTTGTCTTTATTCTCTTAGTTGGACTCGATTTCATTACAACACACCCAGGAAAATTTTTGTAACATTATGCAATTTTTTCAAAGTTTACAATAATTTTCGGCGCTAATTAGAAAGCGTTATAGTTAATTATTATTCAATACATTTATTTTAAAAAAAAATAAATTCTGCTCAATTACATCCATGTTACTTTGTTGCATTCTTAAAAAAAAATTGAAAATTGGTACAATAATACGCAATGATTTCCACTGCTTCATCTTTAGTAATTTTAAGCAGTTTTTAAATGCACATCTTAAAACTTTTGTTATTAAAAGATATTTCATTTATTTTGCAGCTTATGAATTTTTATTTTATTCTATACCAATAAGAAGTATAAATATAGTGATGTACTAAAATAAATGTTTTTCAAGTAATTCAAATGCTGGTTTGGATTCTGAATGCTGAGTATAGAGGACAACAAACAGGTGTGAAAAACGGTTGCAACTCGTCCATCTAGAGATGATAGGGTGTTCCGGGAACATTATGGATGACGATTCCAGGCTGTTGAATTGGCAGTGGTGATAAAAAAGGGGGAAAAATCGAATCGTTTGGATGAAATAGGGGGATGCATGTCTTTGCTAGTTCCCTGGTAGGTGGTATTGGACCACAGATATATCAAAATAGCAATTTCTTGGAAATTTAAAATTTCAACTTGATAATTAATTGCAGTTGATGGTTAAATGACATAGAAAAGATACATACGTCTAATACATTATTATTTAAGTCACCAATGCAAGGCCTAAGCTTTAAGCATTTTCCGAAAAACAGTATATTTTTAAGATTGCTTACTGATGATATTTCAATTTTTTTGAAATTTTTTCTTAACTTGATTAAAAATTACAATGAAGAACTATATAACGGAACGAAAATCACCTTATACGTTAATACTGGTAAATTAATACTTAGATCGTTATATTATATGTTATACTTAGATCGATGTACATTAATACTTAGATCGTATGAATTCTAAAATTTTTTTTTTGAAAAAATAGCTTATTTTTACGAATTTTAAAAATATTTCGCGTTATAAGTATGTGACATTGGGCTATTCGCGGTTTCTCTTCACTAACCTTGGGGACTTTCAATTGAAATTGATTGCTTTCACTAAACAACCTTTGCCCAATCAAAAATGAAACGTGATGCATAATGTTAGTATGTAAAGCAGTTAGGAATGAAGTGAAGTGTTAGGAATTATATAAACTCCGTCAGAAGGAGTAGAGTATCTGAAAGGAGATCTGAAAGATTAGCCGAAAGAGGATCTGAGAGAAATACTGTAGATGAGATGAGGTGAAGCCGAAGAGTCAGGAATTAAAGTCACTTGGAGGAAAGGAGGAATTAAAGTCTATTGTGGAAGGTTCGAGTAGTGATTGTCGTAGAAAGATTGATCTAGTGTTTCAACAGTGGTTCCGGAATCTGAGTTGCAGTCGAGGCAGGACTATTGGTAAGAGGTTGTTAGATTACTATTGGTGGGTTGAATTAAGGCGTTAGAAAACTTAACTTGGAGAGCATAATTATTGGTGTCATAGTAAATATATACTAATAAATTGTGAAAGTTGTTTTGGTGGTTCTGTAATTATTTGTGTCGTACTATTTAATATTTGAATTTAATGATGGCACAAGAGGACGCCCGGGTCGGTCGGGCGTTACAAGTATACTTGTATAAATGAAACCTCAAAATAAATATAGTATTATTCTTCAGTATTTAAGATCTCTATAAACTATACTAACTTTTGAATAATATTTACATTTCGACACTGTTCTTGTATTTTTAAAATTAAAAAAAAACTTGTTTGCATTCTCTCGAGAGTGTTCAATTATACTGTAAATACCTTATCAACAATACAAAAATAAATAAGTTATTTTTGCAAAGCATACTAAAAGCTCAGGGCTCATGTGAAATACCTAAATATTAATGAATAAGACTGCATTTTTTCTGATGTCATTTGTCTCTTCACTACAATCATTTATCGATTTTAAAATTAAAATAAAAACAACTGAAATATTATCAATGGAAAATCATAAAAATGTACTGTGTTTCAAAAAAAAAAAATACTATAAGCTTAGACTTCGTGCGCGAAAAGTAATTACTAACATATTAGACAACAAAAAATTAAGATTTCATTTGGCATTATTACAACTTATAACGACTGCCCATTCCGGGCTACCTCTTGTGCCATAACTAAATTCAATGATTAAACACCAAGATTCAATAAGTCAATCAAAGAGACACTAGAACAATAATTACGCAATTTATTAACTTCTAGTTAATATAACAACAATTATTAATGGTCTTCCGGGCAAGGATTTTACTACCTTAACTCACCAATAATAATCTATCAGACTCTTACCACTAAACCTTCCTCGACTGCAACTCAGACTCTGGAACAATTGTTGAACACTGGAATAACTAAATCTATGGAATCATTCAACTTCTAATCCAACCTCCTCCTTCAACCTCTCTTTCAACTCCTCCTTCAACCTCTCTATGAGGAGTTTATATATTTCCTAACTCTACCGCTTCACTTCATTTCTACCTGCTTTCTATCTACATATTCACGTTTCATTTTTGGTTGGCAAAGGTTGTTTAGCAAAAGCAATCAATCTTATATAAAAGTCCCCAAGGTTAGTGAAGAGAAACCGCGAATAGCCCAATGTCACAACTAATTATCAATTATCAATCTTAAATTTTGGAAAATCAATTTTTTTGATACACCCTACTGGACAGGGTGCCAGCATCCTTAGTTTTTAAAACGTTTTTCTGAATTTCACTTGGTGTGTGTGTGTGTGTGTGTGTCATCAAATTTTCGATCGTTAATTTAACCAACTTCCCATCAAGCTAGAAATCTGAAACCTTGGGAATCGTTCTCACTAGCCTAACAATACGATATTTGGACATTTGCGACAAGTTTTAGCTAGTATTTTCTTCAATAATGCAGTTTATCCCAACCACTTGGCGCGATTTCAAAAATTGGCATCAAACTTGGCGATTTTTTTGTTTGGCTGAACGTTAAGTCCGTAAAACGGACCAGGGTAGCCACATTTGGCAAAATACTGCCAAATAATTCTTGTCGCCAAGAGTGATTGGGTTAAACTGCATTCCAACCATTTAATTTACAGAATTAATTAATTAATTTTAGTTACTTTTAACGTTTTTATGTATTTCACTTGGTTCGTGTTTCTGTGTGTGTGTGTCATCAAATTTTCTATCGTTAAATTAACCAACTTCCCATCAAGCTAGAGTTCTGAAATTTCGGGAACCGTTCTTACTTGCCTAACAATGCAATATTTAGATATTTACGACCAGTTTTAACTAATATTTCAATAATCTTTCTTAATAAATTTTGCCACTATATAAAAACGTTGTTTTTAAAAACGTTGGTTTTTATCTCGAATTATTGCAATGTGTGGACCTGTCATACGCTTTTATGGAAACAGTAACGAAAGCTTATCATGTGATTTCCGCAGCTAATATTTTTACCTAAAATGCAAAAAATCCGAACACCGGAAACGTAGTTATGGGAAATTTTCATGGAAGGAGTGCAACAAAAAAAAAAATTCTGTTCCAACAAAGAAATCATAGCAAACTCAATGATTTAGAATAAACACCGATGCGGATTCGTATTTACAATACAATTGATTTATTGAAAATGCGAATACTTGTTTTACATGTACATTATGTCACATTGAAAGTTCTACAAACTATTTTTACAAAATACAGTTACAAAAGCAGCAAATGTAGCCAAAAATGTTTGAACGAAAATGATTACTAACAATTTTATGGAAAAGGTTACATTAATTTACTAAAGCATATTTTGAAAAAGCATTTTTTAATAGGGATTTACTACATTAAAAGACGACATTTGCTATAACGTAATTTGATTGACTGTGGTGTCTTCTATTGGAATGTGAAGAAATAAAAGCTGAATAGATTTGCCCCTTCCTGCTGCTTGAGCTTCTAACTGAACCATCGTAGTTACTTCTTTTAAAAGTAGAGTTTTTAAAAGTCTTTTTAAATTTACTCATTTTTATCTCTATTCGATTGCTATAGTTTGTTAATATTTTATCTCTAATGTATTTACCGAAACAATAATTTTGAAAATTCATCTTCGCAGAAGGGATTAATCCAGTTTCTTTTATTTGAAAGGGGAAAGTATCGTTATGTGTGTATATATGTGAACTCGAATGGATCTCCTCAAATGATTAAGTTCCGAATCCAGATATCCCCTCTTAATTGCAAATGTAAATTGCTTTTCTAAAATTTTCAATTTAGAGAAGCTTTTTAAAACATTATTTTTTTTTGGTTACAAAAAGTAATCTGACGTATCAGTTCTTTAAAAAAATAACTGAATCAGTTTATTTATAAAAACTAATTTAAATAAAAGTATTGAAATCTTCAAAAAAAAATTAATTACATCTGAATTCATTCTTAGAAAATAAGCCCAAGCAATCTTGAAGCGGAAATATCTGTATTTTTTAGCATAAAATTCATATTCTTACGTAAAAGCGTATTTTTTTAACGAACTAAAAAAAACCAACAATAATAATGAAATATCCTTATTAGGGAGGTGAGATATTCCCCCCCCCTTTCTTATAATGAAGTGGTTATTCTCAGAAGAAGGATGCTTTCATGATTATAAGAGCTAATTAATTTTTTTTAACTTTCGATTTACTACACTTTTTGACAGATTCTTAAGATTGGGAGATGTTTTTTCTTTATTACTTTTTTGGGAATAGGCTTTGAGTGCGAATACAAGGTATTCATGAAAAATTACTTATTTTTGCTGAAAGAGATATTTTTATCAACTGTATCTATCCCACGTGTCTCATATTTTTGTTTAATTTTTGCAGTAAAATGTTTGTTATTACTCATTTTGTAATTATAAATGTAGTTAATTACGCAGAAAAGAAGATTGCATTTATTTAAATTATATTTGTTTGTCTGATTTTTGAAAATTGCAATTAATTTTTTAATCAAAATGTTTTATAATAATGTTTGTTATTCAGTGTCATATTTGTAATTATATATCTTTAACTAAGAAGACATGTAGAATATTTACTTATAACTAAGGGAATTAGACAAAAAAAAAGTAAAAAAATTGTTCCATGCAAAGTTTTGCAAAGGATAGATTTAACGACGAAAAAGATGCTAACTTTTAAAAAAATGATTATTAAATTATTCCTTTGAATAATAGACAATAATATGACCACGGAATGAAATTTGATGTATTGATTAAGGATTGTGGTCAGAAAATATATAGAAACACTTTATTTAGAAAAGTGCTCTGGTTACCATTTTTTAGACTCTCAAAGGTTTGTTTAAAAACCTTTGGGTAGCTAAATAGTTATGCAATTTTAATTTTGTAAGAATTTTGCATAAAACTAATTTAATTTTCTAAGTTTCCCCATTCTTAAACTCAAAAGTAAAGAGCTCATTCCTAATTTTTGATCCAATTCCTAACTATTCTTTTATTTATTAGATCACGCGCTCATAAAATCTGTTGAATTAGCTTTCACGTAATCATAAATCTGTCAGATATAATCTCTACTAGACTGACTGACGTCATTTTAATCTCTCAGAATCCCTACATCTTATACCATGTGATCGGGAGAAACCCCTATTATAAAATCAATTGCAAGGTAATATTCACTCTCTTCTGCTTTCTTCTGTTGTAATCGAGACGGAGGAGTGGCGTCTCTTGCCTTACCTCCTTCAAAATATGTTTATTTATCACTTCCCTCTTTGCAGAAATGAACAATCAACCATAAATTTGAAATTCACCTTTTTTTTTCTTAGACATTAATCTTTAAAGACATCTTAATTTGGATTTAGAGACGAATATAGGTTTAGTTAATTGGTTTCATTAACGTCGCACTAGAAGATACACGAGGGTTGTTGGAGACCGATCTCGTAATTTGAACCTCGGTCAAGTGACGAGGACGATACCACTGCCTCACCTATCTTTCACATCACGCCAATGGAGACGGATATAGAGGTGCGAAAGATTGGCATGGAAGCCACGTGGGAAAAGATAGACGTTCGGTTCAGTACAAAGGTGCTGTAAACATATTGTAGGATCTATAATTGTATTTGTCAACTGAATAAATTAAACTGAACTTTGTGAATAATCAACGTTTCCTTCATTTATTCATACCCCTAGGACACTGATCAGATAATAATTCACAAAGCTCCCACAGGAGTGGGCATTAGGTGCGGGATGGATCTGTGATTTTAGATTTTTTGAACCTGTAAATTCAGATTTTGAATTAAAAAAAAAAATGATAGTTGGAAATTTTGATGGACTTGATTTCGGAGAGTAGGACTTTAAAAAATAGTGAGCAGAACTTTCGAAAGACTATGTGTGTATGTATGCTCGTTTGGATGGAAATACAGAAGACAAAACCCATGTGGATTACAAGCTCAGCAAAAGGAAGAGGAGGTTGGATTTTTTTGATTATTCTAATTTCATCTAAAAATATTTTAGAAAAGGAAAATATTTAAGAATGCGGTAAAAGAGGATTTAATTGAACTTTTTAATGAATTGTATGATACTCCTACAGACGGTTTAACCATACATAAATTAAAATAGAAAATAGAGAATTCTGACGGTTTTAAAGAGGAATCGGAATTTTGTCGCTAATCGATTTGATTTTACAGTTGGGGAATGTAAACATAAAGTAGAAATAAATTTGGAGTAAGAGGCAAAATAAACTGGAGAGAGAGAGAGAGAATCAGAATTTAAAATTATCATAACCGGAAAAACAAATAGAATAGTTAAAAATAAGAAGTCAAAACTCGCGTAAAATAGATTGTAAGTCATACAAGAGCACTAATCCACTCTTTCGAAGTTATTCGGAACCCGCGAAAGCATGACTATAACGAATAGAAGTAGAACCCGACAGACATCTTAGTTTGTTCGAGAGAGAGACGGAGGAAAAGGTTAATATTGGAAGGGGGGGGGAGCGTGATCTAAGTGTGGACTTAGGAGTTCAACGAAATTGTCGGAAAGGAATGCACAAGAGTGTCAAGTTGCAAGCAGTGAACAGCCGCTAACAGGTCGTTACCCCTTAATCGGGAAGAAGGTGTTGCGAGAAATAGACATTCGACCGTTCTTTGCGCTAAGGACCTAGCCTCGAGTTTTTCTTGCATAATCTTGATTTCGGGGACCCAATCCCCCTTCCGATTCCAGTGGGGGTTTGGATCGGGAGGTGAAAAGAAAATTGAGCTTACTCAACCTCTACAGCAACGGACAGAAAGGGAAGAAAGGAATACCTGTCACTGGCTTCTCAATAGTTCTGATGTGGAGGTATCTCCCATTCTGGGGAGAGGTACTCCGTAATTTACACACCTTCGAACCTGTCATTGGATTAGAAAATCTCGTGAATAAGAGTAGAATTAAAACTTTGGAGGTTATTTTCAAGCATCATCTCCTAATCAAAGAACTTTTCTTTAAAAGTGCTTTAAAGTCTGCTGGAAGGAAAATGATGCCAGTTCGAAAACAGATCAGAGCGATGCGGTGCACGAGATTTAAGAACAACAAAAGCCGAAACTGTAGAGCTTTAGGAGCCAAATAGGACATTGTAATCAGTGGATCAATTTGAACTTGGGATTGATTATTAATCAAAAGAAGCAGAGGAATTTTTGTGATTTGTATACTGATTCATGTTTTTTTTCTTTTAGATTTATATGTATTCCAGATTTTAATTGTAGCTGCTTTGACAGTAAGAACAGGTCAGAATGGATAAATGTGGAAGATGGAGATTAATTTTGCTGAAGTCGGTTGTAAGTGGAGACTGTACAGTCGCGGAACAACGAGACGCTGCTGAGAAAGCGTGATAGAAGGACGCGACTGTGAAGCCAAAAGGGTCAGACATGAAAAGTCTTGGATATAGAGAAGAACTAGGAGAGTCCAGGAGGCACGAAAGATTGGAGTGGATTCTTTATGAGAAAGAGATAAATTTTCTGTTAAGCACAATGGTTCTGCAAATGTATTGTAGGGTCTATAACTGTATTTGGCAGTGGGATATCTTAAACTCTCCATCGTGAATAATCAACATTTCCTCTTTATTCATACTCCTAGAACATATATATATATATATATATATATATGTGTGTGTGTGTGTGTGTGTGTAATGATTTAACTTTAATTCATATTAGTTTCTCATAATAATAATTTAATTTCCTAATTTCCCCCATTCTTTCATTTAAAAGTAAAGCGTTCATTCTTATTTCCTGATACTATTACTTTTTAACTTAATTTATGCAATCACACAGAAAAATTCGTTCTTAAAAATTCGCTGACAATGCAGTTAACATGGCTTCAGACCTGTTGGAGCGATCTCTACCAGACTTTATGTCGGCACTTAAATTTCTTCGAAATCCCTCCATTCATCTCACGTGTTCTATGACGTTTATTGTAAAAATTCCCTTCTATATAACTTGTAGAGCTGCTAAAAAACCCACTGTTTCATAACCTTACGCTCTTACTGTTTTACTCTTAATCCAACGGTGCAGTTGTATCTATGTGGAAATAGTCTCTCTCGCCGCTACAATAAAGTAATTAATTAAAATTGGCTTCGACTGCTTTTGAAACTTAATTAAATAGTATTATAAAAATATTTAAAAGAAAGGCATTAATATATGTATATATATATATATATATATATATATACACATGCACAAAATTTTTTTCGGAACTAATGGGCCAAAATTTAAAGTGTGATAAAAAAACATCTAAACAAGCAATTTTCACCGTATAATGCATAGGCGGAGAGCAAGCTGTGAATCGCTAGACGCCGCTGCAATGGAATGCAGAGAGCGCGAGTTCTTACACATCGTCGTTTCTACCGAGGATTTCAGGAGTCATGGCCTTTTCCTAATTATTAAACTTCACCATGCCTCCTGAAATCCACCGTAGAAATGACGATATAGAAGAAGACCCGCGCTTCGGTTTGGTTTGTCAAAAGTCCCAGCGTTTTTCAACGATTTGTTTACACAAATTTTAGAAATTCCATTTGCGATAATGCTCTTATCGTTTGCATGGATGATCTTCTCATACCATCAAATAACTAAATAGAAAATTCACAAAGATTACGCTTTGATCTCCAAATAGATCCATATTATGGTCTTGAGTTGAACTCTAAAAATGTCAGTTTTTACTTCGAAAAATAGAATTCCTCGAATATATCATTGAAAACGGAGCAGTTAATTTCTCACCCTCCGAAGCCCAAACTGTTCAAAAATCCTCATAACATAAAAACCCTATTCAAATTCAAAGCTTTTTTTGGGTTAACATGTCATTTTAGAAAAATTATTCCAAATTATAGACTGATTTCTAAACCATTAAGTGACCTTCTTTGGGAAAATATCGTTTTCAATTTTGGCTCTGAACAAACAGCAATTTAGAAATTTTGAAATTATTTATCAGGTACTAAATTTAAAATTATAACAGTTTGTGATACTTTCCAAAAAACGATGCACAAAAAGACCTACCGTTAAAATTACTTAATGGGCATTGATGTTAAAAGACTTTGCTTATGAAGTTTATTTCAGAGACCCGGTCAAAACATGAAACAAGTTGATGGTCTAATATAACAAACATCGTAAACCAGCCTATAAATACAAACTCGGTGACCAAGTGGCACTACAAAACGCCCAATTTGGAACTGGTTTGGAACTTCGACCGAAGCTCTTGGAAACACCTATGAGATCATGAAAATTCACCCCAATGATCATTACGATCTACGAAAGTTAGGACATCCTGAAGGTCCAAACGCAATATCAAATGCCGCTGATAAAATGAAACAGTAGTGTACAAGATGAACATTCATCACTAACATTATGAACAATTTTCTTTTTGTCTTTTTCTCTTTGTCTTTTGATGTGTTTTTTCAGATTTACTGGCTATTTGATTTACCTCAAACCAGTCTTGGATGTCTGGTAGTCCAGAATGGTCATGTAGTAATATTTCTGCCTGAATGAGCTGCAACACAGCCGGAAAACTGCTAGTACACCATGTGACAGACGCCGCATGAATAGACTGGAACCACTACGTGCAGAAGAAAAGCAGCGATATATCGAAATGAACGCGAAGTGAGAGAGCGATTTTATGAATTAAAATCAAAGAGCAGACTGGTTTTGCTTATCCCTTTTTTATTTTTATTTTTATCCTATTGTTTGTACTGTCCTACATGTTTTGTTCTTTTCTAATTAAACATTTAAAGTTAGTAAGTGTGGTCTAGGTTTTTTAAAATTTAATATATATATATATATATATATATATATATATATATATATATATATATATATATATATAAGTTTTTGTAATAATTCGTATAAGAAGAAGAAATGCTTATAGCTCCTTTCTGACTATGAAAGAGCTCGAATTGTAGTCTACGGAATTTCGGTTTATCGAATCGCAGTATTGCTGCTCGCGTCGGTCGAGATCCCATGTCTGTCTGCAGAATATGTAATCGATGGATTCAGGATAGTCATATGGAACGCCATGATGGATCTCAACGGCCCGCTTTCACTAACAGTAGAGAAGACAGACATGTTTCCCAAACGGCCTTAATGGATTGTACAGCCACGTCACGAGACTCGTGTGAAAAAATGTGATCCTTTGCAAGGCAACAAGTATTTGCATGAACAGTTCGCCGAGGTTTGCAGCAGTATGGATCCTCAGTTCGGTGACCATGGCTTTGGCTGCCCTTGATGCTGCATCACAGAGAAGAGCGCCTTCGATGGTGTGATCAATAACTAACCTTCCCGACTCTTTTGAGACGAATCCAGATTCCCTACAGTCGGCGAAACTGTGGCATTGTATTGAAACTTTATGGGCAGTTGTACCTGTATTTGCTATCCAATTTCTGTTTGACTCAATGGACAGGTATATAAGAGTTGTTATTGCTGCGAGAGGTGGTTATTCTGGGTACTGATTTTTCAGGATCTATGCTTCCAAATTTCTTGAAAATTTAATCACTTGTTACTTAGAGTATAATGCATTTGTCCAATAAATATTTTGTTATTTGCATTTCTTCCTGGTGTAGCAACAATTTTAATATCCTGTTATATATATATATATGTGTGTGTGTGTGTATACGAGTATACAGATACTTTTCATTCCTTGAAACTTTTTCTGCTCTACGAAATGTAATTATGTTAAGCATCTTAAATTCCTCATCGAGATTGTTGCTAAATAAGTTGACTGGTTAATATGTAACATAAAATAATTCTCAGAATGTTAAATTTTTAGCTGCTGCTCAAGGAATAAAAAATATTGAAGCAATCAAACTTTCTAGTAAAACCTCATTTATTTTAAACTAAAAACATCTTAAAAATGTTTATTTCACCAGAAAAATTTCAATACTATTAATATTTTCCTTTTTGTCTAGAATTACCATCAACTTTGAATATTCCTGAATTAGTGTATTAATTTCGGAAGTACGCAAAGCTAAAATACGTTATATATTTTAATCATTTGATCAAAATTTTACGTCTTTTATGAAATTTTAATACATGTAAAAACAGTCTTACAAGGACTTTTTGTTGTCTTTTTATTCTTTATAACTTTTCGTTTCAGAAGATGCATAATCTTTTAGAAAAGAAATCGTTTGATGGACTGCAATTAATTATTAAATTAAAATTTTTTATTTTTGTGGAACATAAGTGTAATTTTTTAATTACATTTTTTATAAATTTGTAAAATAGAATGCCAGTGTATTTAAAAGTTTTAATTAAGAATGATATGCATAAATATGTTTAGTGATAAATATGTTAAAAAGATTTATTTCGTTATTTTCAAACGTATTCAAAGCTAGATGTTGAAGAAATTCCATCCCAGCTAAATTTTATTCGCTACGATAAGAAAAAAAAAAAAAAAACTTTTGAGATTCGAAATAAAATAAAAACACGTCGAAAACGAAATACTACATTTTATTGCACTTTTGTTTGGATATTTCTCGTCTGGATGGGTAAAAGGCCTGGGAAAGTAAAGAATGAATCAGCGGCCTAAGACAATGAAACCAAATCGACACAGGAGGAAGCCGGCCATTTATCTCTCTAAAAGATTCCGTGTTACCTGTGAAAAGGTCCCCTTGGCGCCACTTCAGGGCTCCACTAGGGCTACCGGAGGCTGATTCATTGCTTCCGCTTCTTTACCATACCTGGCAGGATTTCTCCCTCTCCAGAACTTACAGACGTTTTAACACATCACTTAAATGCAGCGGTTTGTAACCTTTTTCAGTCTACGTACCCTCACCTGACTCGGTTTCTTTCCACGTATCTCCAACCTAGATTCCTCCTGCCCGCCTCCTCTCCCGCGGTTGCATAATCTGTTTGAACCACTACAGATTCCAAAAACTTAAAAAAGAGGTATGCTGAATCAAATTAAATGAACAACTCTTTTTCGTTGCACAGTTTTTATTTTTATTTTCGAATTACGAGAAAGCAAACAAATTAAGGCAAGAATTGGAGGAAAAAAAAATCTATGGGATATTTAGAACTACATTGCATCACAAAATTTTGATAAATTGGCTAAAAAGAGGATAATACATTCTCAAACTCTGAGATGCTTTTAATTTGCTTCAATGTTTATGATTTTATATGAGTACACACACACGAAGTTCAACAGGTTCCGTGTCGGCAACTACCGACAAATATATTTAGACGTTTTAAGAAAGTTCACTGTATTCGTCATTACGGCGAGTCCCAAGACTTTCTACTCGCAGATTCACATTCTACCATCGAAGAGGTTCTTCAAAGTGGTATCTGGTGCGAGATTCAGCATTTTCTTCTTTCAGGAATAGACAAGCTTAGACTCTAACTACATTTTAAAATCCTTTTTTACATTTTAAAATGATTTCACTCTTTTTTTTTCAAATGTGTGACGTCATAATCATTTTCTTTTCGTGTGTCCCTTAAAGACCTTTCACGTATCTCTTGGAGTACGCGCACTACCAGTTGAAAAACGCTGCTCTAAAGAAACAGCCTGAATCATAGTCACGTAAAAAGGACGATTTTTCAGTTGGCATCTTCCTCTTCAAACATTTACACACCTCTTTATATTTAACGGAAAACAGCCTCTTTATTTCACATCATATAAAAGCGTGAAACGCAAAACCAGATATAGAATTTGATGAACTTAAGTTTAAACATAAATTTTAAAAAGTTCAATGCAAAGTTTTGCAAATAATAGATTTAGCAATTAGCTCTCTTTTATAATTATTATTAAATTACTCAGTTAAATGTAAAAATTAAAGTAAACGATGAAATATCGACAAACGGATAACAGTAATCGTTTCCGATATTAAAGTTAAAGGAAACGATAAATTATTAAATTGAATATGTTTAATCTAGATGTAATTAAAATTGAAGCAAACAATTTTTTTAAAAGTGATCTGATACGCCTAATCGCCCAACCAAAAGCAATAACCCCTTAGATGAATAAAAATAATTTATAACATATAATAAAAACAATAATCGATGCGACAAAGATAATATGAAATTTAAAAATGAAATGGTTAAAATGTTGTTACCAGAAAAATATACCATATTAAAAACCTTTTACTTTCATAATTATGTATATATTGAACGCTTAACTCCAAAAACTTTAAGAATCAAAAAGTTTTCCGCACAAATTAATCACATGAGCAAGATATTCAAGCAAGTTCTGCAAAAACGATGAAAAAAGAATAAAACTTAAACTTTGGAAAGGAACTAAGAAAACAGATTGAAGTTTCAATTCTAAAATCAACAGTGAAAATAATTTTCCTCCGATTGTAAGGTATTTGAAAAAAAATTTCAATTGCTTGCAAATTGACTTAGTAATTTCACTTAAGTAACTCGGAAAGTTAACTTTTATAAGATATCAGACATCCTAATAGTTCCCGTACCAACAATTCATGAATTTATTATTCAAGAACATCAAACTTTTAAAACAGTTACCTTTATGCTAATGGTGAAAGACGCTTCTAATATAAAGAAGAAAAAAATTCTGCAAGCTGACTTTTCCCATAAATCTTCAAAACGTCCTCCTCTTTCTAAAAGGCAAAGCTGAAGTCCTTTACACGTATTTTGAGAAATGAGTTTGAAGATGTAGGAGTGACTTCTTATATCATTCGCGTAATATGGAAATTTTTAGATCATCTACTGTTTGGAGATGATCTTCATAAACTTCGCTCTTTGTATATCCCCACAGAAAAAAGTAAAGAAATGCTCAGATCACGAAAACGAAGGAGCCAAAAATTCTTGACCATTCATTGTTAGCATGGCATATTGTGCCGTCTTCATAGAACTAAGAATCTCACTCCCTTGGTCTGAGCATTCCCTGACTTTTTTTTATGTATGGTTATTTGAAGAGAAAGATTTATGAAAAAAATCCTCAAGTAATAGATTATCTGAAAATATCCATATTACTCGAATGATACAAGAAGTCACTCCCTACATCTTCAAACTCGTTTCTCAAAATATGTGGCAATAAATTCGTATTTGTTTCCAAAAAAGGAACACATATTTTAAACATTTGTAGTAAATGTAAGCTAATTTTTCTTACTGAATTATGTTAGAAGTGCTTTTCACTATTGGCATCAAAATACTTGTTTTAAAGATTGATGTTCTTGTATAGTTCATTCATAATAAATTCACGAATCGTCAGTTAGAAAACTTTTAAGAAACCCGGTAATTAAACACTAAATTTTGAATTGCGGAAAAAATGTATTCTTCTGACACTATTTCAATACATATACTACTAATTATACTTTAATTTTGAATTAAAGTATTAGAATATCGTGCAAAATAATAACCAATAGCAGTGAAAAAAATGAAAATATTTCTTTAAAAACTAGAGCTTAGATTTTACGTTTCTCTCATTCTTTGAAGATTGTTTCTTGTATCTAATTCCTTATTGCATACCCAGAAAGTCAGAAAATAATCAGATCAAATAATACAAAGCTGTTATTAATATTAGAAATTTACATACGTCAGAGAAGCATTTAAAGTATACAAATACATGATTATTCAAAATAAATCATGCAATTTCAAAATGCTAATTTTCATAAAAAGAACGCCCCATAATGATAAGTAATACATGAATTATAAAGGAAAATATCAATGTTTTTACGACAAGTGTTCAATGCAGCTTCCATTTTAGTGAAACATATAATATTCAATTCGACATATGTACGATGTCAAATTGAATATTATATGTTTAACTAAACGATATGAAGGACTGACGACTTGGCAACAAATTCCAAATCGCCAGTGATCATTGTTTGAACTGCAGAAAAAATACAATATTTAAGTTCATAAAAATTTGTGAATAATAGTGGCGCATACACTTTACCTGCCACTAACCAACAGAAGGAAGAAATCGCATGAGATTATATGAGATCACATAAAAGGAAAGCCTGTAAAAATAAGATATCTGGTTCACTGTGACAAAAGATTTTGAATTCTTATCAAAAGATTGGAGGTAAGAGTTATTGTCAAGAAGGAAACGAAAATCAAATTAGTTTTTCAAAAATATACGTGGTAGGTGTGTATTTCCTAATATGTAAATTCCACGTTCATCAAAAAACTCTTTTGCAAAACATGGAGTATTAGGAAATTGCTTTTTTATTGATTTCGAATCACACTTCTTCGAAGAAGACTGCAGTTTAGAGTCTAGTCATTAACGAACTTATAACAAATTTTCAGTTTTTAAGAGTATTTGATGTTGTTAAAATGGAACGTAAATATATTCAGTTTAATTCTATTCGGGCTCTTTTCCAAACGGAAGTGAAGTGACTGTGATAACGCTTTTACGAAATCTAATGAATAAGATGTCTAAATTGCGAATCAGAAACATTGCGGTTATAATCCTGACTTGGGCGACAACCAATGATGTATAGTTTTCTTACACAAATTCGCGATTTTCTACTATATGAAGTATTAATAATTTTTACAATTTTCTTAGAGAAGAGTTTTTTTTTTAAAAAAAAAAAAAAGTAGTGATGAGACACAAAAACCATGTTACTGTAAAATCCAAATAAAAAGGTGACTGTTTTAACACGGAATGTTACCAGTTCGATTCCTGTCCTGGACGTATCCTACATGATTTAAAAGTATTCACAAAATTTTTAGAACTCGAAAATCTAAAAATTATGTACATTCAATTATATTTCTATTACTTCTTGGAAGAAACAGTCATGGGATGAGAGTGGCTGTGTGCAGGTCAGCGTGGAATTATGGATATGGTGTTTGACATTGAATCAGAAGGTTGAAGGTTAGAATCCTGACGTAGAAGGAATGCAAACGAAGTTAATATTACAAAAGCTTGCCCGGTTAGCCTAACCGTTACACCGTCTAACTACGAATGATGAGATTGCACGTATGATTCCAGGCACGTAAGAATATACAATTTAAAAAAAAATTCTTCCCGAAACTTGTGGTTTATAAGTAAAAGTCTTTATTAATATTTTTATTTAATTCCTGAAACTGCCCGTATCGAAATAGCAGAAGGTGTGGGAAATATTTGGCCTAATGGATAAGGCGTCTGACACCGAATCAGAAGATTACAGGTTCGAGTCCTGTAGTGGAAGAGATCAAAACCGATTCTTCGAAATTAATCATAAGAGAATGTAACTTTTAAAATTGTTCAAATATAAAGGAATAGGTCTCTTGTACTTAAAGTAGCAAAGAGAACATGGAATGCTTTTGCATCTAAGTGTAATTGAAAGAAGGTTTCTTATTTCTATTTAGAAGAGATTGGATTTAATAGTTCTGTAAAGAAAGAAACGAAAATAAATTAAACATTTCCAAAGTACACGTAGTAGGTGTGTATTTCCTAATATTTGAAATTCTACATCCATGATAGATTTCTTCTAGAAAGCGCAGAGCATAACCGAATTGGTTTATTTTGAAAAAGGATAAGAAGTCGAATCGAATGGACCTTTCTTTTTCAGTTCGACCTTTTCGGTTTTTCCTCGACTTATTCTACATGATTTAAAAATACTCTATCAATTATTAGAACTTGACAACTTAAGGTATCCGAACACGTTCGGAGAACTTTTTTTTTTTTTTTATAAAAAGCAATACAAAAACATTATAAATGCTTATTTGGGAATCAATGCCTATAAACACTAATTCTGAGCCAATAATATTTTAAATAAATTATCTTTTTGTTTCAAAAATGATAGATATGAGTGTAATTTTAACCAATTTTTGTACAAATTGGAAAACCTCTAAAGACAAAAATAAATGACTTATATCAATGAAAGTAAAACTAAAATAAACTACATGAATTTGTCTAGAGGATATACTAAAATTTTAAAGCTTTACTGAAAATACGTATTTTACAGCATATCGAGTAAATAATGTGAGAAATTAGACATATTTACAAAGCCATTTTTTAAATAACAAATTTTAACGCAGAGAATTTTCATTCAATAAGAATTATTTTAGTACATTCACTAGAAAATAATCTATATATATGGTTCAGAAAATTGAAAACAAATATATACAAAACTTTTTCAGTTATCAATTTCACCGTGCACAAATTATGAGTAAAAAACAGTTTTGAGAAAAACGCATTTAAAGTTTAAATCATTGTACCTTTACATTAAATTACCCATGTGGTAGGCTGAAATTCCCCAGATTTGTAAGTTACACTTTCACTCATCTCATATTTGGCATATTTTCTCTTCTTTTTAGATCTATTTTCTTTTCGGGCAGTTTTCACACAACAAGATGAATGTCGTCTAGATTCGTTTATCCGCTCTTCATCAAGTTGAGCAAACCCAATACAATATATTTGTTCCTACTTGCACATCAGCTGCGTTTAAAATATCGAATAAACCTTAAAACTCTTTATTAAATTGGATGACGGCCAAGTAAGCACCTAATCGTAGAGTTTGTAACTCAACAAAAACTTCTTTCGGTATAAATTTCCACAAAACACCATTAAAACTTTCATTTGCATTTTGCGTTTCCCCATGCAAACATTTATTCAGTAAGAGCTTGCCGCATAGTTTCATATAATGAGGTTTAACGATATTCATTACGTTTTTGGGTAGTCCTTTCCAGTATCAGACATTATATGCCTTTCCATTACCGCAGTTTTGCTGACCAGCTTTCAAAATAACTGGACACCGGGGCTGGGCTAATGGGCTATCAGATTCCTCTCTTTATTCGATCAGTTAAAACGAGTGCGCCGCTGGCAGTAATCATTGTGTTGTTGACCTGAGTGTGATCCCATCCTTTTGATAAGTTTCATTTCATCGAAAGTCCCATTAATTACTCCTGATTATTTATCATCCTTAATCAGGTTCTCTTAGGAAGCCTTTTGATCCATAAAAACCTGGTTCACTGGAAGCGAGTTCCTCTCCCCGATCCTCCCATAATACTCTGGAATCCCTTTTGAGTTCCTGATTTCCCCAACTCCTCGAGCTCCTCTGATAAACCCATCAACATCGGCTTTCTTTCTGAACGTGGTCCCATTATAAATCCTCTCTCAACCTTTATGACACCCTCCCATTCTTCGTGGGGCCGATAAATATTCTCCTGATCGAGAGAGCCAATCAATGCGGAACCTGAACCGAAGTTATCACCACTC